>BQNB010000961.1:0-150945 GCA_026074375.1 Tanacetum coccineum
GACATTGCAAGCGTTACATTTTCTATAGTACCATCCATTTGGGGCCGTGATTTCAAGGAGTGTTGCTTCAGTTGTAAATCTTATTTGCTGTCAAAAAGGGGTTTATTTATTGACCTATTTACTTATTTTTATATTTTTGGATAAATGCAAATAGTTTAGGGTTTATTATACCTCGTAATGTTGAGGGTTCACGCTTAGGAGTGCTTCAATGCTATAACGGTTTCTTGTTTGTTCTAGTAGCGGATTGCTATAAGGCTGTCTTTGTATTTCCAATGCTGGGACGGGGTTGATAAGATCTGGATACCTGTGTCATGGTTAAATTTATGTTACAGAGTATTGAATATTAGAAAATGCTTATGTATATATCTTACGGATGATTACTTACATGCTTAGAATATGGTTTGCTTCTTGAATGTTGGGATTTAAGTTGTAGTGTGTTGCAGATGTTGAACTCAATTGAAGACGTGTGGTAAATGTGCATAATTTTTTTTCAAAATATATGCAGATATAATAGACATTGTATATGATAGTGTACCTCCATATTTTCTGGTCGCCCAGGCTGAACTAATGGCTATGATAACAGGTTTGTCCATTTTATCGTATGCATTCATATCAAAGCTTTCTGCCATTTCACCCCATATTAGGAATGGAAGGTTCATGCCACTGTATATGGCATAGGGATTTTGGAATTAGTCATATTTTTTGGAATGACCTGTAGGTAAATGTAAAGTGGACTTACTCTAAGTTTTGGATGTCAATTATGCACCGTGTACGTCTGGCTGGTTGCATCCCCAGTCCTGATGGGATCGCTTATTCGATAGATACATCCAATATAATCTGCAGATAAGTATATTTGTTATTATTATTATATTTTTGTATAAAGTTTTGTATGTGTATAATCAAATAACATACCTATTAATGGCGCCCCATTTATGTCAGCACGCTGGTTCACTTCATTGTATGCTATAAAATTAAAGTAGTGTTCAGGGAAGTCGGCGTTGGAAATTGGGATGATGCTGGTGTATCTTCCAAAGAGTAAAGTTGTGTTGTTAGGAAGTGTGCGATCCTATATTTTTGTTGGGGTGCACATGAAACGCGAAATTCTGTACGCATTATTTAGCTGCAGTAAGTCGTTGAAGTAGTCTGTATCTCTCAAATCCATATTTGCCTGTATAGCATTTCCCTGCAATTTTTTGAAAGAAAAAGTTATCTGTTTAGGACGAATGTTTATGCTATTGGAAATTGTATGTTGGATAGGGTAATGGATTGTACCTCTTTGTCTAGCAGTATGGCACAAAAGTTTGATGCCACTTGTGTCCTTACATTTTTTGCAACCCATTTTCGATAGACCCGTACTTCAATTGTTTTGTTAGTCTGTCTTGGTTATATATCTGCTAGGCTGACGGTGTTTGCTTCAACCAACGGCAACTTCCCTTTCTCCATTGGAATGATATTTGGGTTATTCGCTTCTGTCATTATGCTGAAGTATAGATAGCAAAAAAATTTAGATAAATAAAAAAAAAACTATTATGCAGAACATATATCTAAGTGTAAAGTTCAATGGAACCTGTGCTTTTGCTATTGTGGCTAGAAAATCCCTGTAGACTATGTTTTTTGTCACAGTCTTTGTGTCATTCGTTGGGTCCTTGATAAGTATTTTGAGCCCCTCAGGAGAAGTGGCCCTTGATAAAGCTACATACAATTGGCCATGTGCAAAAACTGGTTGAGGAAGAAAAATGCCTATTCGTTCTAAGGATTGGCCTTGACTTTTGTTGATGGTCATGGCATAACAGAGTTTTATAGGGAATTGTTTTCTTTTGAATATGAATGGTAACTGTAAGTCTCGATTAATCAATGGAATGCGTGGAAGGAAAACTTTCTCTGATATTCGCGTTCCAGTAATGATGCGCGCTTCAATGACTTTGTTGAGAAGTTGCGTAACAATTAGCCGAGTTCCGTTGCAAAGGCCACCGGAAATATTAAGATTGCGCAGAAGTATAATTGGGGCACCAACCTTTAGCTCTAGCCTGTGTGGTGGGAAGCCGGCAAAGTTCAGTGAATTTAAATATTCAGGTGGGTATAAAAGCTCCGTCTCACCTCCATCATTCCTATGTGGCATTGCTTCATCCAAATTTAGGTATACATGTTGTTGACGATTGACTAAGCTAAGTACATGTGCGTTTATCATATCTGCATTTTCATTTTTTGGACAAACAATAACTTTATTTTGTAGATCTTTTGGGGTTGGCATCTGAAGTGTTTTCTGATCGTAGATAAAGATAATAAGGCTTGCAAGTGTTGTATCAGAATCTGGAATACATAATTCGGGCGGCATATTTACGTTGAATGTATTTTCACTGTCTGTTTCATCTGGGTCGCCTATAGTACCATCGCCAATACTTAAAAGCCATGAAGAGAAGTTTTCAATATGTAGTCTTTCAGCTTCTGTTGTTTTTTACTGATGTAGTCGCATATTTTCCATCAGCGTGTATGTCTTAAATTTTGGCCAGAGGTATGATGATGTGATTGATGCATCAAGAATTTCTGCCTTTGAGGCTTTCTTTTTGACAAGCAGAGTTTGTCTAAAATCACCTCCTAGCATAATGCTTTTGCCTCCAAACAAAGTATTTGGGCTGTTAGAAATATCCCTTACGCTACGATCTAGCGCTTCAAAGCAACGACGATCATTCATTGGTGCCTCATCCCAAATTATAATGTCAGTTTGCCTTAGCAAATCAGCGAGTTGGCTGTTTTTTTTATATGGCATACACGTTCGTCTTTTAAATTTAGCGGAAAATCTTTTCTTCTGATCGTAGAAGACATGTGACAGCTTTCCATATAAATGTCTTTCCTGTTCCGCCATGGCCATATACGAATATAAGCCTCTGTGTGTTAGACCTTACTGCATTTGTTATTTCATCAAATTTTAACCTCTGTTCTTTGTTAAGTCTTGGAAGTAAGAAATTCTTTTCCTGAAGCAAAAGCTCTTGGTCATAATTTGTTTCTTCCATTAGCAGCCTATTTTGTAATATAAGTAGCATATCTTCAGGAGGCATCGGCAGTCCAAAATCTTTCAGTGATTTAGAATATGCATTTAGCATATGTTCAAGGTCAAAAAGGACACTTGCTTTCAATTTTTTTCATTCCTTTCTACCAGTGGTATTCATAGGGTTTTTGAGAGTTTGCGAGGGATATCGTCAGAAAGATCTTTCCAGAATTTATCCCATAACTTCATTGGATGTGAGACATTGCAAAAGATAAGAATATATACGAATAATCTTCTTAGTTCCAATGATGTGGCAAGTAGACTTGCTTCTTGAAATGCTGTTACCCATTCTTCATCACCACTGAGGAGACCAAGTGCTTGGCATGCCGCCTTATTTGTTGGATATATTTTGTTGTTGATTTTCCGTATGTCCGCAAATGATGTACAACCCTTTTGGCGACATAATAGTGTTCGCTGATAGAATAGGTCACGTGCACTTGGGTGTATGTATATTAAGCGACCAATGGAAGGTTTGTTTAAATACCGCCTTCGTTGCCAATATTTATCACTTACGTGCCACGTATATTCTGATGGAAAATTCAAGTATGTGAGGTGTCGGCCGTCAGTGTTATGTTTGTTGTATTCTAGCCATTCGGTTAATGTTGTTTTTTTTGACTGAGTTGTTAACTATTGACTGCAGATTGTCTTTGCTTCGGAATGTAATTTGCTGCATGTTCTCTAAATGTACCGCCAAAGTTTGAACAGGAGGGTTGCGATAATGTATAGGAAAATCAAGAATTCTCCAACATGCTTCATGCGGCCCAATGTATCTTGCTTCTACATAGTTCTTTATTTCATCAATTTGAATAGCAGGCGCGTTGCTTGTAGAAGGAGCATCAGGTAGCGGCCTTGTTACATTGGCAATAACACGATCCGTCCCTTTTGATATATATTTGAAAAGATACTTTATGAGCATCGTCCAGCCACAATATTCTACGTTTATGTGCGCATAATATCGCATACACAAAGTTCTGTTATATGGGACGACGTATCGGTTATCAAGCCAAATATTTTGCCTCTGTATTTGAATTTCAGTATCTCTTCGACGATAATGTACAAATCCATCTTTGTCGATGTATGTTTTATCACAATAAGGCTTTGGGAAATTCCGATTGCAACTACTACCATCTTTCATACATGTTGCACTCGGATTTGCATATCCACATGGCCCATGTATCATTAATTCTGAAATAATTGCAAAGGCATTTGTATCTGTTGTTGGATCTGGCAATTCTGCACAAACATATTTGTCGACATCAACGTCTTGTTGCACTCTTGATGCAGCATCTATCCATAGCAATGAGTGGCAATGCGGAAGACCTCGCTTTTGGAACTCTATTGTGTATAGGACTGTATATTATAAAACAAAACATTAGTATTTGTTTATAAGTATATATATAATAAAACAAAGGAGAATGCATTAATATTTTACTATTTTATTTATGTATACATACCTCCTGTTACGTTGCCAAAAGTATTTGAATCACGGACAAAGGTAATGTAGTCTCGTACTTTTTTTTCAAAAATACGATCCACTATATCGGCTCGATCAGCAGTTGTTAACTGTGGGAAGGGCTCCATGAATTCTTCAATTTCAGGCCATTTTGCGTTGCATGTAAATGTAATAAAAAAGGATGGGCTCCCATGTACTCGGCAAATTGCAAGTGCATCAAGGTAATGGGCATACATATATCGCGGACTCCCAGTAAAAGAGGCAGTCAGCACAGTGCGTAAGCCCAAGTCACTTCCATCACGGTCACCCCGTAGAATTGCATCATATATACCAGAAAGATATTCACTTCTTATGTCGTCTTGTTTTTGCCGTATGTAATCGAGGCGAGACTGTTCAATAGCACAATATGCGGTCACTACATACCGTTGAAATAACTTGCCTCCTCGAAGTAATAAGTTGTGGTGGTTGAGGCGATCGTGTATTTGATATGAATAATACATATTCATTGACATTCGCTTATTGGCTTTTGTAGACTGGCCTGGAACATTTGCTAGTTTCATATCTTTTTGATAACCGTCTTCACCATACAGAAATAACAATGGAAATTGAAGAGACATGTAGCACGGGTGTAATTTGCTGACCCGTTGAGGAAATCGTGAATGCTCTTCTATGATCAAGTCAAATTCATTTTCTGTAGCAGAAGAGTCGGCAAAGACTATTGCACCAACTGTTTCAGATGTTGGCAACTCATATCGGCGCGTTCCTATGACATTATAGAGTCTGACTTTAAATTCTGGTATATCAGCATCCAAATATTTGTTGCGCGCAGTCCGAAACAACTGAACTAAAGCATTGTGATTATCCAGAAATTCTATGAGGTGCTCGACTATTTCTTCTTTTAATTCTGATTTATGTTCATTGCCAAAATGGGCCATTCGATTCTTTACTTCATTAGTTGTATCATATATATAGAGTTGCAAAAACCTTGGCGATTGCCCTTGTTCTGGACACAGTGACCCTATCCAGTGGTAAATCTGCCCTGATATTCTAAAAACATACGGACCTTTGCCATTATTTACTGAATTGTCAACATTAGCTCCAAGTGACGTCATACTGAACATCTGATTGTATGCGCGTATATTGTCCATGAAATGTGTACTTTCATATAATTCTTTGATATGTTGTGGATATTCTGGAGGAGGTCGTAAAATGATACGTCCTCCATAACAACACTTATTATATGCAAGCTCACAGGCACGTGATGTAGAGGCAACTTTTTCACATTCCCAAAACATTGCTCCACAATGGCGACATACGCTTGTACATTGACCCAAGTGGTTATACTCTGCTGGTATCCCTGTTATGCAGAAATATATATAAAATGTTAATATTGTTCCTTTTTTGGAACAACTTTTGAAATGAAACTATTATAGGTTCGTACTATTTGATATTGAAATTGATTCTCCGCCTAAATATTGTGTGCCAACAGGGTCCATACGCGATCTATACCAATGAGGATTACCTAAATTTAAAACAGAGAAGTATTAGCAACTAAGTTATTCTAAGGGAAAAAATTAGGTATAGGAGTAAGTTACTTACGGCGCTTCTTCGTTGTTTGATGCTTAGGGTAATGACTTTGATCGTCATATATTATTGGCCTTTGCCTGTCAATTATCATTTCTGCAAAACAAAATATATAATTAGTATTATTGTAAGTATCCTGAAAACATATGAAATTATTGGAAAAAAAAGCATAAAACAGACATACGTTTTTGGTTATTATTTATTCTCCGCAATTTATATTCGCCTCTGCAACATGTCTTTTTCCTTTTCTGTTGTTTATGTTGTTCCATTGCTGAATAAAACAATTCTTGTTATTCTATGATATCAATAGACCCAGACATAGTTATTTATTTAATAATAAATTTTGCATTTATGATAGTGACATACCTAATAGATCACATGGCTGCAAAGTATAGGGATCAACAATATCATCTTCGATACCTGTGGGAATTAACCATTGAAGATAATATAAATGCAATTGTAATTAAACTTTAGTATCTAAGTATAAAGACACTTACGTGTTGCGACTTCAGGCTTGTTGTTTCCTATGGGTAGACCAATGTTTCTCCCAATGGACTTATCAGTAAGTTGATACTTATGTGTTTCATCTTTGTTTCTATAATCCTTAGCGGCCAATAACTTAGTGTCATTGCTGCTTGCCACGTGATTGATCGTAATAGTGTTCATGTTGATCCTGCAAAGATCGAAGCCATTAGGAATTGGGCTGCACCGACAACGCTGACTGAAGTGAGACAATTTTTAGGATTGGCTGGATACTATCAGAGGTTTATTGAAGGTTTTTCTTCAATTTCTAAGCCACTCACCAAATTGACTCAGAAAGATAAAAAAATACGAATGGGGTAAGGAAGAAGACGAAGCATTCCAGTTGCTGAAACAAAAGTTGTGTAGTGCACCGATCTTAGTGTTGCCCGAAGGAACGGAAGATTTATATGGTCAGAGCTTTCAGATATGTACATGCCTTTGGCGGATAATTGTAGAAAATCATGGCTAGGTGCTCTTTGTGTCGACATACAAGAATATAGCGAAGATGCTTTCGATGTTTTTTGGAAATCATCTCTTTTTGTCGCATTCATTGATTTTTAAAAAAAAATATTCGGACGATTTCCTTTTAACTGGCCTACTCTTAGTTTTCATTGCTAACGGGTTTTGCTAATTACTGAGCATATATATGGCAATTGCTACATACAGGTGGCTTTAATCTATGGGTGCTTGACATAGTTTATACATTTTAACTTACAACAATATATGCCGTATAACCAAGAGGATAAATTAATTGGCCTATTCTTACTTCTTATTGCTAAAAGATTGCAGCCTTTTAGTCTATGGTTACTAACATAGGTCGTGGATTTCGCCGCAGGATAATATAAGCAGAAACGATAACAACTTATGAAAAGGGCTAGACAATGGTATCATCTAAGTTATAAGCACTTTATTTCTACAGTTGGAAATATATTGCATGCATATGTATAACAAACAACAGCTCTAAAAACCCTAACACCAAGTATGAAGAAGACGACAAATACACAGGATTTCATTAAAAAGAAAAGCAATCAGGGAAGGAAACAGAGGATCAGCAGACCTGTTATGAACCATTGACAGTTTGTTTGTGGAGATGGCGGATACGATGACATATGAACAGATTCTAGAAACAAAACAAAAGACAAACAGTTCTAAATACAAAACATTGTTGGTATAGATATTTAACACACATGGGTACTTGTCATGGGCTATCACATGGGTAAGGCTAAACTCACCGGGCTGGACCATAAACAGTGGTTAGGAGCAACAGTAACAATGAATTTAAATATTCGGGTGGGTATAAAAGCTCCTTCTCACCTCCATCATTCCCATGTGGCATTGCTTCATCCAAACTTAGGTACACATGTTGTTGACGATTGACTAAGCTAAGTACATGTGCATTTATCATATCTACATTTTCATTTTTTGGACAAACAATAACTTTCTTTTGTAGATCTTTTGGGGTTGGCATCTGAAGTGTTTTCTGATCATAGATAAAGTTAATAAGACTTGCGAGTGCTGTATCAGAATCTGGAATACATAATTCATGCGCCATATTTACGTTGAATGTATTTTCATTGTCTGTTTCATCTGGGTCACCTATAGTACCATCACCAATACTTAAAAGCCATGAAGAGAAGTTTTCAATATGTAGTCTTTCAGCTTCTGTTGTTTTTGACTGACGTAGTCGCATATTTTCCATCAGCATGTATGTCTTGAATTCTGGCCAGAGGTATGATGATGTGATTGATGCATAAAGAATTTCTGGCTTTGAAGCTTTCTTTTTGACAGCAGGAGTCTATGTTTAAAAAATAAATAAAAAAAAAAATTCACCTCCTAGCATAATGCTTTTGCCTCCAAACAAAGTATTTGGGCTGTTAGAAATATCCCTTAGGCTACGATCTAATGCTTTAAAGCAACGACGATCATTCATTGGTGCTTCATCACTCAAATTATTGAAGGCAGTTTGGCCTTTAGCAAAATCAGCGAGTTGGCTGTTTTTCTTTATATGGCATACACATTCGTCTTTTAAATTTAGCGGAATCTGAAATCGTAAGTGTGCGGTTCTACCTGATGGCAATAATAACACCGCAATACCTGAAGCTGCAACTGTGAGGACAATTTTTTCCTTCGGATCATAGAAGAATGTGACATCTTTCCACTTAGAAATGTCTTCCCTAGTCTTCCGCCATGGCCATATACAAATATAAGCCTATGTGTGTTAGACCTTATTGCATTTGTTATTTCATCAAATATTAACCTTTGTTCTTTGTTAAGTCTTGGAAGTAAGAAATTCTTTTCTTGAAGCAAAAGCTCTTGGTCGTAATTTGTTTCTTCCATTAGTAGCCTATTTTGTAATATAAGTATCATATCTTCAGGAGGCATCGGCAGTCCAAAATCCTTCAGCGATTTAGAATATGCATTTAGCATACGTTCAAGGTTAAAAAGGACGCTTGCTTTCAACTTTTTTTCATTCCTTTCTATTTGTGGTATTCGTAGGGTTTTTGAGAGTTTGCGAGGGATATCGTCAGAAAGATCTTTCCACAATTTATGCCATAACTTCATTGGATCTGAGACATTGCAAAAGATAAGAATATATACGAATAATCTTCTTAGTCCACGATTTGTGGCAAATAGACTTGCTTCTGAATGTTAGTTACCATTCTTCATCACCTCTGAGGAGACCAAGTGCTTGGGCATGCAGCCTTATTATGTTGGATTATTTTGTTGTTGATTTTCCGTATGGTTCTGAAATGATGGACAACCCTTTTGGTGATTATAATAGTGTTCGTTGATAAAATAGGTCACCTGCACTTGGGTGTATGTATATTAAGCGACCAATAGAAGGTTTATTTAAATACCTTCTTCGTTGCCAATATTTATCGCTTACGTGCCATGCATATTCTGATGGAAAATTCAAGTATGTGAGGTGTCGACCATCAGTGTTATGCTTGTATTCTAGCCATTCGGTTAATGTTGTTTTTTTGACTGAGTTGTTTTCTTTGTTTATTATTGATGAAGATTGTCTTTGCTTGGAATGTAATTTGCTGCATGTTCTATAAAATGTTACCGCCATGTTTGAAAACAGGAGGGTTGCGATAATGTATAGGAAAATCAAGAATTCTCCAACATGCTTCATGCGGCCCAATGTATCTTGCTTCTACATAGTTCTTTATTTCATCAATTTGAATAGCAGGCGCGTTGCTTGTAGAAGGGCGCAATCAGGGTAGCCGCGGACTTGTTACAGTGGCAAATAAACACGATCCGTACCTTTTGATATTTATTTGGAAAAGATAACTTTATGAGCATCGTCCATGCCACAATATTCTACGTTTATGGCGCATAATATGCATCACAAAGTTATGTTATATTGGGTCGACGTATCGGTTATCAAGGCAGATATTTGCCATCTGTTTTTGAACTTCTAGAATTCTTCGGACGTTATGTACAAATCATCTTTGTAGATGTATGTTTATCACAATTAAGGCTTTGGAAAATTCATAGCAACTACTACCATACTTTATTACATGGTTGCACTCGGATTTGCATATCCCACATGGCCCATGTATCATTAGATTGAAATAATTGCAAAAGGCATATGTTTTTGTTGTTGGATTGGTAATTCTGCACAAAACATATTTGTCGACATCAACGTCTTGTTGCACTCTTGATGCAGCATCTATCCATAGCAATGAGTGGCAATGCGGAAGACCTCGCTTTTGGAACTCTATTGTGTATAGGACTGTATATTATAAAACAAAACATTAGTATTTGTTTATAAGTATATATATAATAAAACAAAGGAGAATGCATTAATATTTTACTATTTTATTTATGTATTAACTTACTCTGTTACGTTGCCTATTTGTTTTTGAATCACGGACAAAGGTAAGGTAGTCCTCGTAACTTTTTTTTCAAAATTACGATCCACAGATATCGGCTCTTTCAGTAGTTGTTTTAACTGTGGGAAGGGCTTCCAAGAATTCCTTCAATTCAGGCCATTTTGCTGTTTGCAATGTAAAATGTAATAATAGGGATGGGATCCATGTACCTCGACTAATTGCAAGTGCATCAAAGGTAATGGGCATAAATATATCGCGGACTCCCAAGTTTAAAGAGGCAGTCTAGCACAGTAGCGTTAAGCCAAGTCATCTTCCCATCACGGTCTCCCCTCTTAGATTGAATCATTTATACCAGAAAGATATTCACTTTCTTTGTCGTCGTGTTTTTGCAGTTATGTAATCGAGGCAGAGACTGTTCAATAGCACAATATCGCGGGTCACTACTTACGTTGAAAGAACTTGCCTCTCGAAGTAATAAGTTGTGCGTGGTTGAAGGCAGATCGTTGTGTTTGATATGAAATATATTACATATTCATTGACATTCGCTTTTTGGCTTTTGTAGATGGCTGGAAAAACTTTGCTTTTTCATATCTTTTTGATAACCGTCTTAACCATACAGGAACATATTCATTGGTAATTTGAAGGTGACTATGTAGCACAGGTGTAATTTGGATGGAAACGTTGCTTGTGGAAATCGTGGATGCTCTTCTATGATAGGGTCAAATTCATTTTCTGTTGCAGAAGAGTCGGCAAAGAATTATTGCACCAACTGTTTCAGATGTTGGCAAAACTAATATACGGAGCGTTCCTATGAAATTTATCATGATTGACTTTAAATTCTGGGTATATCAGCATCCTAATTTTGTGTGCGAGCAATCAGAAACAACGGGAACGTAAAGCTTTGTGATTTATCCAGAAAATTTCTTTGTGCGGAGGAACATTTTCTTCTTTTTATTCTTTTTTTTTTTTCTTTTTTTTTTTTTATTTTTTTTACTTTTTTTTTTTTTTTTTTATATTTTTTTTTATGTTTTTAATTCTGATTTATGTTCATTGCCAAAATGGGCCATTCGATTCTTTACTTCAGTAGTGTATAATATTGTTAAAGTTCGCAAAAAACTTGGCGAGTGCCCTTGTTCTTGGACACAGATCGACCCTATCCAGTGGTTGATATTGCCCTGATATTCTAAAAACATACGGACCTTTGCCATTATTTACTGAATTGTCACATTACGCTCCATAGTGAGTCATATGTACATATGATTGTTTGCGAGTTATATTGGTCCATGAAATGTGTACTTTCATATAAGTCTTTGATATGTTGTTGGATATTTCTGGAGGGAGGTCGTAAAAAATGATTGTCCTCCACATAACATCACTTATTATATGCTTAAGCTCACCAGGCTCTGATGTAGAGGCAACTTTTTCACATTCCCAAAACATTGCTCCACAATGGCGACATACGCTTGTACATTGACCTAAGTGGTTATACTCTGCTGGTATCCCTGTTATGCAGAAATATATATAAAATGTTAATATTGTTCCTTTTTTGGAACAACTTTTGAAATGAAATATTATAGGTTCGTATTATTTGATATTATTGAAATTGATTCTCCGCCTAAATATTGTGTGCCAACAGGGTACATACGCGATCTATACCAATGAGGATTACCTAAATTTAAAACAGAGAAGTATTAGCAACTAAGTTATTCTAAGGGAAAAAATTAGGTATAGGAGTAAGTTACTTACGGCGCTTCTTCGTTGTTTGATGCTTAGGGTAATGACTTTGATCGTCATATATTATTGGCCTTTGTATCATGTCATTATTATCATTTCGCAAAACAACATATATTATATTAGTATTATCTGTAAGTATCATGAAAACACTATAGACATTTATTGGAAAAAAAGATTAATAACAGACATACGTTTTTGGTTATTATTTATTCTCCACAATTTATATTCGCCTCTGCAACATGTCTTTTTCCTTTTCTGTTGTTTATGTTGTTCCATTGCTGAATAAAACAATTCTTGTTATTCTATGATATTAATAGACCCCGACATAGTTATTTATTTAATAATAAATTTTGCATTTATGATAGTGACATACCTAATAGATCACATGGCTGCAAAGTATAGGGATCAACAATATCATCTTCGATACCTATGGGAATTAACCATTGAAGATAATATAAATGCAATTATAATTAAACTTTAGTATTCTAAGCTATAAGTAATTACGTTGTTGCTCGAATTTCAGAGATTGTTGTTTCCTTGGGTAGAACACATGTTTATCCCAATGGCTTATCAGTAAGTTGATACTTTATGTGTTTCATCTTTGTTGCATATTAGCCTTTAGCGGCCTACTATCTTAGTGTCATTGCTGCTTGCCACGTGATTGATAGTATAGTGTTCCATGTGGATTCCTGCAAGATCGAGCCATTGGAATGGGGCTTGCACCGACGACGCCCGATCAGAGAAGTGTAGCTAATTTTTAGGATTGGTTAGATATTATCAAAGGTTTATTGAAGGTTTTTCTTTGATTTCTAAGCCACTCACCAAATTGTCTCAGAAAGATAAGAAGTACGAATGGGGTAAGGAAGAAGACGGAGCATTCCAGTTGCTGAAGCAGAAATTATGAAGTGCACCGATCTTAGCGTTGCTCGAAGGAACGAAAGATTTCGTGATTTATTGAGATGCGTCACTTAAGGGTTATGGAGCCGTGTTGATGCAACGGGAAAAGGTGATAGCGTTTGCTTCCCGACAATTGAAGACTCACGAAGAGAATTACACAACTCATGATTTGGAGTTGGGAGCCGTTGTTTTTGCTCTTAGGTTGTGGAGACATTATTTGTATGGAACGAAGTGTGTGGTTTTCATCGATCACAAGAGCCTACAATATATTTTGAATCAGAAAGAGCTCAACATGAGACAACGTCGTTGGATTGAGTTATTAAGTGATTATGATTGTGAGACCCGTTATCATCCGGGAAAAGCGAATGTTGTGGCTGACGCCTTAAGTCGGAAGGAAAGGATTAAGCCATTATGTGTTTGAGCTTTGACGATGACCGTTCACAACGATCTACCTAAGCAAATCCTTAAAGCTCAAAAGGAAGCGATGAAGAAAAAGCATGAGAAGGCCAAAAATTTGGGGAGATTGATTAAGCAAATATTCGACTTTCGCCCCAATGGAACGCATTGTTTTGGAAATCGTGTTTGGTTGCCGCGATTCGGTGGATTGAGGGAATTGATTATGCATGAGTCGCATAACCCCAAGTATTCTATACATCCGGGATCGGACAAGATGTATCAAGATTTGAAGATGTTGTATTGGTGACCGAATATGAAAGCTGATATTGCCACGTATGTTAGCAAGTGTTGGACTTGTGCGAAGGTTAAAGCTAAGCATCAAAAACCGTTTGGGTTGCTACAACAACCTAAGATTCCTGCTTGGAAATAGGAAAGGATCACTATGGATTTTGTTAGTGAACTGTCTAGAACGCCGAGTGGGTATGTTACGATATGGGTCATTGTCGATCGATTGACCAAATCAGCTCATTTCCTACCGATGAAGAAGACCGATACTATAGAGAAACTCACGTAACTTTATTTGAAGGAGATTGTATGTAGACATGGTGTTCCTATATCAATCATTTCGGATAGAGATAGCCATTTCACGTCTAGATTCTAGAGATCGCTTCAGAAGGCGTTAGGGACAAATTTGGATATGAGTACCGCTTACCACCCTCAAACGGATGGTCAAAGCGAAAGGACTATACAAACGCTTGAAGATATGTTGCGTGCCTATGTGATCGACTTTGGAAGTAGTTGGGATCAACATCTATCATTGGTCGAGTTCTCTTACAATAATAGTTACCATGCAAGTATCAAGGCCGCGCCATTCGAGGCTTTGTATGGACGGAAATGTAGATCGCCTGTCTGCTGGAGTGAGGTTGGAGATAGCCAACTCACCGGTCTAGAATTGATTCGGGAAATGACAGAAAAGATTGTTGCCGGTTAATTGCTCGTAGCCGCCAGAAAAGCTACGTGGATAGAAGATCTAAGCCGTTGGAATTTGAAGTCGGGGATATGGTACTGCTCAAGGTATCGCCGTGGAAGGGCGTTGTGCGTTTTGGAA
This sequence comes from Tanacetum coccineum, assembly GCA_026074375.1. Classification (NCBI taxonomy): domain Eukaryota; kingdom Viridiplantae; phylum Streptophyta; class Magnoliopsida; order Asterales; family Asteraceae; genus Tanacetum; species Tanacetum coccineum. The sequence continues at coordinate 14,580 of BQNB010000961.1, forward strand.
AGCGCGGAAAGTTGAGTCCACGTTACATTAGGCCATTCAAGATCTTAGCTAGAGTCGGTCTTGTGGCTTATACGTTGGAACTACCTGAAGAGTTAAAAGGGATTCATAGTACTTTTCATGTTTCCAATCTCAAAAAGTGTCTAGCGGATGGAAATCTCATCATCCCACTTGACGAGATTCAACTTGATGATCAACTATACTTTATTGATGAGCTAGTAGAAATTGTAGACCGAGAGGTTAAGCGACTTAAGCAAAGTCGAATTCCTATCGTTAAAGTTCGCTGGAATTCGCGAAGAGGGCCAAAGTTTACTTGGGAACATGAGGATCAGTTCAAAAATAAGTACCCTCACCTCTTTGTTGAAAAGGAAGGAACGGATAAGTCGAGCTGAGCACCGGGACGGCGCTCCCTAAAGGATGAGAGAATGTAACAACCCGAGTTTCAGGTCAACGTTTATCCCGAGCTATGATAATTATTTTACTCCGTAATTGATTTTTGTCGTTATGCTATATAAGGTTTGGTGAAAATTTCTATTTATTGGGAAGTTACAAGCCGTGATTGAGTTTCTATTTGTTTTTAGCTTCCGAGAAAGTTAGAAAAATTTATATTTTTGCTCCGAGAGAGTGATTATTTTATTTTTGTATTTTATGGCTTTTCCTTGTGTTTTTTGTAAAAAACGTGCCAAGAATTGAGGTTTACGTGATTTAACATTTTATTAAATGTCTTAAAATAAATTTAGTGGGACGGAATAAAAATATTTACGAATGTGGTGTGACCCGAGCTTTTTGGCCGACTATAAAACCGAAACAAACACCTTGGTACTTATTTTGAAAGAATAATAAGGAAGGAGGGACCATTTGTTTTAAAATCCCAAAGTATCATCCTATATAAGGAAGAGTTATACTTCATTTTCATTTTTATAAAAAAAAATTCATCTCTTTGTCTCTCTTGCTCACCCACGACCGGCCATCACTCACACCACCCAAACCCGATGATTTTCTGACATGCAAAACGATCTAGTTATATTTTCTTAATCCTCTCATTAAATCCTACATATCCCACTAAGAAATTTACACATGCGATGAGTATTTTGTGAAATAGAAATTTGGTTGAGTTCTTAGAGTTTTGATCTCAAAAGGGTGTTTATTAAGGTTAGATAAGTGTTCTTGCAAGTGGGTTTTGTTGAAAAAGGTTTTGGTTTTGTTGTGTGGGTTGCGTCCGAACTCGAACCACAAGGGGGAAACCAAAGATAAACTTTGTGTCGAGTTCTATTATGTCGAGATTGTTGTAAGTGCTCTATTTACCTTTTCAAAGTTGTTATTTTGAGGTTATTATGTGTTTATATGATATATGATATAGGATTCAAGTGAGAAAATATTAAAAGTATGTTTGATTATTAATTGAAGTTTGATGGTTTTAGTATATATAAATAGGCTAGTTAAACATGTTTTTATGGTTGTTTGAGGTCAAAATGATGTTTTAAAGGGTTTTGCATTGACTAAGTTTGACCAAAAAGTTTGACCGCCCCGTAGTGTGTCGAGAAATTTTTGAAAGTTATTTTTGATAATGAAAAGTGATAGAGTTTATCTTTAGCTACGTTTCGCTAGGTGGCTCGTCGCGTAACTCTTAATAACGAACGTTTTATGGCCAAATTAAGATTGGTAATTTTTGGTGTAAAAAGTCAACTACGAAGTTTGACTTTTGAAAGTCAAACTTGCGAATACTTTGAATATGGTTTATAATGAGCAAAGGGTTCGTAATGTTAGTTAATTAATGATGAAATATGATGTTCGTATTATATTATCCTTACTTTCGACAACTTTCTAAAAATAGAAACTTTATGATAAACAAAGCGTAACGCAACTGTAAATTGTTGAACATTTATGGGTGCGTCAAAGTAAAATATTTTGCGTCACACTTGGAGATTGTAGTATATGATTGTATCAAGTCGAGTAGTAAATGATCTTGTTACAAAGATCCGTCTGTGTTGACTGTAGCTTCCTTAGTTCACTACTCAATGTTGTATAATACTCTAACTATGTTGTATAACGATGAAAACCGTTGTACAATGCGTATATGTGTGTATCATCGTATCAATGTCATAGAGATGTGTACCAACTCAAGCTAACTATAACAGAACGCTACGCGGAACAGCTGCACCTCTGTTGTATATTGAAGAGTAGTGTTACTATTTCAATTGTCCGTGAAGTGTGACGTTGTGTAAGTGTGTGATATACTCATGGTTATGTAGTGTGTATGCCTTATACTGGATGTAGCTGTCATAGGTGTAGTTAGATTTATATTAAATTGATGATTTAAAATTATACTTATACTAAGTAGATAATTGCGTTTTGAGAAAAACCATATATCTCTCACCATCAGAGATCATATAACCGGAGTATGTGTGTGACTACATAAACCAGATATCTCCATAAGGTACGCTCGAAGAGCATTATGTCTCGTCTGCGTACTGTCGAGAACGAAGATCTTATAGGTTGGACAGTGGTGTGATGTGTATGAGAGCTGTCAACGAGTAGACATATTCTAGCAGTCTTATGTAGATTGTGTATCGAGAAGCTGTAGCTGAGTGTCGTTGCCCTATACTACTAAAGGCGCGGTACGGAGGCGTACGTGTGATCTGTGACAGTGTGATAGGTGGGATGCAGGAGTTAGTGTTTGTGCATAGCCCTTGGCCAAATTAAGATTGGTAATTTTTGGTGTAATAAGTCGTGCACTCTGAACGAGCGTGTATGAGTGAAGGTCAGCGTTTTGAGTCTGATTTGTGTGTAGAGTGATGCATGTGCTCAACTTGCGAATATGGCGTCAATGTAGAGATGATCAGTTCGCGGTGAATGTAAGATGAGGCGAAATGCGCGTGGTACTGTTCTCTGAGTTGACGCTCAGGTGTGTGATTCCTCTAGTGGTAGAAGGAGAGTGGTTAGATGTGCGAATGAGATTTATATTACCTTACATTGCTGTACTACTTTCGTAGAAAAATAGTAACTTCTACTGATAACAAAGGTAACGCTACTGTAAATTGTTGATCATTATTGTGCGTCAAAGTAAAATATTTTGCGTCCACTTAGAGATTGTTGTATATGATGGTATATCACGTAATAGTTATATAATTATTTTACAAGTATGCATTATATGAATTATTTTCTTTTTTAGTCACGTACCGCTATATATGTATTATATAGGTCGCGGTTGAGACGTAAAGTTATTTGCACTTGTTGATTTGATTGAATTGGAATCTTTGATTAAGGTGAGTTCATAGCCTCACTTTTAAATCTTTTGATTGTTTATTAAACCCGCGAGGGGGATACATGTTGGTTTTATAAATCGAACACATATGATTTTATGGTATGTTGGACCCGATTATGAGAATGTTTCCGCATAAGTAGCTATTGTTGAAGTCTCTTTTTTGCATGAAAAGTTAATTGCCTGCGAGTGGTGAAACGATCTAATGCAATTAATTGATCTTATTGGATTTGATAAACCCCGTCGGGGTCGGAATCCTTTGCTGAAGAACACCTTGGTCCAAGGACGTTTTGTATTTGAACAGTAGTTAGGTATAATTGACCAATTATACCTGGCTTCTGGGGCAAATTGACATATGAAAGGATATATGTTTTGTTAACGTTCGGTGTCATGAGCTTATTGCGTAAAAGAAAAGAGATGTTATACATTAGTATTTCCGTTGTATTGTTTTTTCCGGATAATACTAATTATGTGTTCAAAATTTTTATTATTAAGTATTTTTAAACTCTATGAATTTTACTCAACAATTTTGTTGACGTTTTAAACATGTTTTATCCCAGGTAACCAAGGATGGAGGCAACAATGGCGTAGAGGTGTCGTGCGTGTGATGATTTGGTGAAAGACTACTTGTGTGTTTTTTGTCTTTCAAAAACAATGTCTTAATGTGTTTTAAAACAATGTCTTTAATTTGAAACAATTGTCTTTCAAATGTTGTAATGGTTGTGGTTACGATTCTTGTGGGGACCTAAATGCATTTTCTCTGATTAAATAATAGAACACATGTTTGTAAAACGTCTCATTTGGTTCATTTTCTATTATCTTGGTGTATTGTGCTATTTAGTAACACCCATTGTAATTTCCGCTGCGCAATCCAAAAATGGGGGTGTTACAAATACAGTTTCCTTATAATTGGCTTGACCGCTCTTCTATCTTCTGATTATCTGCTTATGTGTGTTATCGTGACTAAAATAGATTTAAGTTTCCACCAAAACCCGTGCGAGTCTCTCAGACTGAAACCCCCCTTAAACCTTAGAATTATGACTAACATAAAGGTAACTTAGATTATATCTAACGTAGACAACTAAAATATTGATAGACTTAGGAATTAACGCTTTCGCTCTTAGTGATCGACACCCTACTTACTAATGAAACTACAACTGATCGGGTACACTGCCCGTTAGTGATTGTTTAGGTATAGTCGGCAAAATATAAATGTAAAACTTGATAATAAATAATACCTACGCACAACGACACATCAAGTTTTTGGCGCCGCTGGCAGGGAGTGAAGTTGTTTAATTCTTGTTTTTATTAGTATTTTGGTTCTAACTTTTAATTAACCTAGATTTGTGTGCTTGTGTGTTTATCTTATTTTTCTTTTCTATTTTTGTTTTCTATACGCTGTTCTGGTTGAACTATCGATACGGCGTATTCACAAGTTGAATACGGCGTATCGACCTTTCTAAACCAATACAACGTATTCCATTCAAATAGTCAATACGACGTATTCAGTCAACTGAATACGGCATATCGACTGTCTGATACAGCAGCAGGCTCAAATCTTTCATATTTCATTTTCGTGCTTAGTTTTCTGTGTTTTCTTTCTTCTGAGCAAATCCTACTGATTGTTTATCTTCTGTTTCAGGTAGTGCATGACAAGGAGTTCGAACAAAGATCTCATCCAACCTTTCAAAAACCCTTAACAAGTGTTCCGATCATCAAGGAAGCTCTCCAAGACACGGAGTCTTGACTATTTGAGTTCACCAAAATTCATTTTATTTTATGATCCTAAATATCAGTTTGAAGAAGAGGAAACAGAAACAATGGGTGAACCAACTATGGAAGAATACATGACTAGGACCCGAGAAGGATATGGCTCGAGCATTGCTAGGCCTAAGATTGAAGATAAAGACCACTTTGAGTTGAAAGGCCAATTTCTCAAGGAACTACGTGATAACACATTCAGTGGATCGGATAATGAAGATGCCAATGAACATATTGAAAAAATCCTTGAGATTGTTGACTTGTTCCATATCCCTAACATAACTCGAGATCAAGTGATGCTCAGAGCTTTCCCTATGTCGCTTACTGGAGCCGCAAGTCGTTGGCTAAGGAATAAACCAGCTGGTTTAATTACAACTTGGGAAATTCTTAAAGAAAAATTCTTGAGTAAGTATTGCCCACCTGCTCGAACTGCTAAGTAGATGGAGGAAATCAACAACTTCTAAAAAGATCCTGATGAAACTCTTTACCAAGCATGGGAACGGTTCATGGAGCTTTTGTTGAGATGTCTTAAACACTACCTAACATATATGCAAGAGGTGATATTATTTTACAAGGGATTTGAGGTACCTACTAGACAAATTCTTGATTCCAAAGGTGTCATTTCATCTATGAAGGCTGCTGAAGCAAAGAAAGCCATCCAAGAGATGGCCGATCATTCTTAAAAATGACACAATGGAACATCTACTAGGTGTAAAAGTACTGAAACTTCTAACGGATTAGCTGCTATCCAAGCTCAACTTAATAACCTTAGAAGGGAAATCAAGAAAGTAAATGAAAAAGTGTATGTTGCTTAAGTAGGGTGTGAATTGTGCAAGGGACCTCACTACACTAAGGACTGTCCACTGAAAGAAGAAGGAAAAACACTCGCAGAAGCATATTACACTCAATTTGGTATACCTGTCCAGCAAGGAGGACCATACAAAGCAAAAGCTCCAGGATTCTACCAAAGAAACAATGGGAACCCTGCGTATCAAGAGCGAATACAAACAATGGAAGAATAACTAAGCAAGTTTATGGCCGAATCTGCGAAAAGGCATGAAGAAAATGCCAACTTGATCAAGGAAATTCGAGCTTTCACAGATGCTGCTATTAGAAATCAAGGAGCCTCAATCAAGGCTTTGGAGATTCAAATCGGGCAAATGAGCAAGGTATTGCAAGAAAGGGGATCTGGAAATTTGCCTAGCTCAACTATAACCAACCCGAGAGATCATGTCAAGTCGATTCGACAAATGTTGATGCTGATACGACCCCGATACGCCGTATTAGACCCGGCCGATACGCCGTATCAATCCCACATAACAGTAAGTGGTTTTTGTGCCAAGTCAGGCGACTGTTCCTTTTCCTAGTCGCTTGTGTGATGATTACTATGATGAAAAGAATGGATCGTATGGACTGAAAAACTTTGATGCCAATTCAATTGGAACAACACTTCTTGACGATGCTCTGCCTCCTAAGGAAAAAGACACAGGGAGTTTCACTCTACCTTGTTATATTAATAATTTGTGTTTTAATAAAGCCTTAGCTGACTTAGGAGCTAGTGTTAGTGTTATTCCTTTCTTAATCTATACCAATCTAGGGTTAGGTGAATTAGCTCCTACTAAGTTAATTGTTGAATTGGCTGATAGAACTGTGAAACATCCCAAAGGAATAGCAGAAAATGTTCTAGTAAGGATTGATAAATTTGTTTTCCCACTAGACTTTATTGTTCTAGAATGCTCCTTTGATCCTAGGAAGACCATTCTTGTCTACTGCTTACGCTAAAATTGACGTGTTCAAAAGAAAGATTACTTTAAGAGTAGGGAATGACAAAGTTGTGTTTAAAAGTGAAAAACCTACTAGGAACATAATTAAGAGGGTCTATGTGTTAAGTTTAAGAGAAAGGATGGAACTTTATTTAGAAGCTAGGCTCATGGGCAAAGCGTTGATACTAAATAGATCATAAGACTCTAAATCTGGAAACTATATTGAACTAAATGATCTGAATGAACCAATAGAGCTTAGGAGAAATCAAGTTGATGATTTAGAACCCACCATTAAGGAAGGTGAGGTTATTGATGGACCGATGATGGATATAGTCAAAACTAGGAGTGATAATAAGATCATTGATAGATTAGATGAGTACCCTAGTTATTGTGACTTTGATAGGAAAATCCATATCAACTATCCTTATAATTTATAGTTCTCATGCATGATAGGTTATGAATATGTTAATGTTAATTTTTTCCCTGTATTGTCTATTAATGTAAGGTTTAGAAGCTTTTATAATTCGATAATGAAAGACAAGGTTGAATATAAAGGGAAAAATATGGTTGGAGCTTTTATGAACGTACCTATTTTTTGTTGAAAATTTTTCTATTGTGACAAATTTTGTAGTTGTAGAAAACATGGATGCCTACCGTGATGATGGAATGGGTGGTATCATCGTTGGAAGACCGTTTTGTAGAAAAGCATGTGTCAAGGCAAGACGGTTTGATGGAATGATCACCATTCACAAAGAAAACGATAGTGTAACTTACCAAATGGCAAGATCACATCCGAGGTTTAAACACCTAACTAATGCACAATGCAACAATATACCGTCATTGCTGAAGGTGAGTGCACAAGATGAGTTGAGAGGTATTTCGCACCCATACCAAAAGCTTAAAGGATTCTATAAAGAAGTCTTAAATTTGGGACCGGAATACATCAATGATGAAAAAGTTGAATAATGGCTCACACATGGACACGTGAGTGTTCACGAGATGGAATAAAGGAGCTGAAGACAAGTCTAACTTAAAGACTTCGCTGTAAAGAAAAGTGCTTGTCAGGAGACAACCCAGAATGTATTTTCTTATTTTTTATCAAGTCTGTCTTCCAGTCTTCCCAGACCTAGATCGGCGTATCCAGCTTTAATGGATACGGCGCATGAATGTCTGGACGATATCCAGTCTTTTATTTTATCTGCATTTAAACTATTTGGGTCAGAATTGTGCGATACGGCGCGTGTAGGAGGGGGGGGGTGGGGGGGGGGGGCGGGATTAATATGAATACGGCGTATTTGACAATCTGACCCATACCTTTAGATACTTTTTTACAAGTCTCTCTATATGGCGTATCTTGGTTTTGGGATACTGCGTAATCGACTCCTATACAAATTTCTTTTTTTGTTTTTTGTTTTCCTAACCTAAGTGAGGGAGATAGAATTGCATTTGGTTTTCTCTTTATATTATACATGACCTTACAGAACAAAATGAACACTTGGTAGGAGTATTTATATTCTAGAATTCTGTGTGCTGTAGTCATGCTGGTATTCAGAAGCATTTACAACATACAATTTTGCTCATAAACGCAACATGGAGAATCATTCGAAGCAAATTCTAGGGGAGTTTCTCATTCTAATTCTTTTAATTTTCTATCCTTAATTTTATATTTATACAACGAGTTCGTTGTATATTTCAAGTGGGAGGAGTAGAATTAGAACGCTTACTTGTCCTATTTTTCACAATAAACTGCTTAAATTATGCCCAAATTTAAAAAAATTCAAGCATACTTTTGTGAAATTATTAGTTACATAACCTGCACACATAACCCTTGTTAGATATTGTGAGGATTTAGCCTTTCCGTTTCCCCCAATTTTACCCCTAAATTCCAAAATTATGAGTGTGCCGATGATGTTGTAAACTTTAGAACTTGGCTTGGTATATCTATTTGATACCACAATAATAAATACTATTTTTAATAGATGGAGTGACATTTTCTAAACTGGTAAATTTCTAGGATTACACCCAAAAAGCCTATACATGTTGTGATATTAACTAACTACACTGGTTAGTTAACCCCCGTATAACGCCTTTGCTTACTCTCATTTTTAGAGTAAGATACCCCTAGAAAAACCTGTTGAGCCATTCCATTCTTTTGTTACACTAAATATTTGTTTCGTTACACCTTAGCCTACCCTATTAGATTAAGTCCTTAATCGGTTGCTAGTTGCTTTTGTGTAAAGTATTGTATTTCCTGTCGCAATGCAAAATTTTCTATCTACGGTTAGGTCGGGAAAATTGCACAATGCAATTGGGTACTTGTGTGAAATTTTCTATCTACGGTTAGGTCGGGAAAATAGCACAACGGGAATGTGAAAGTAGTGTATATTTTTAGTCTCAATTTTTCAGTGTGTTTTACTACTTTTACAAATATTTTTTACATCTAAAATATGGAGAATGGATAAATTATCCGGATTCATTATGATCGTGAAGATGGTGAAAATACAGCAAAATTCGTAGTTTATATGAAATAAAAATCAAAAAAAATAGAAAGGTGAAAAAAGTGATTCTGTAGAGTATTGTTGTATGTTGGTCGAAATAAACCAACCATGTATTTCTTGTGTAAAGTGGTCGATATCACCACTAATGTTGTAAAGTATGTATATTATAGATGTTTGGGAGTTGCACGTTGCATGGGCCAGTCGTATTCAAAAGCGGTCAGTACGATAGGGATTTTGTTGCTATCACGTGCTCCCACCTAATGCAAAGACGAACTTATAACTATGCTAATGACATCAAATAACGTCACTTTTATAGCATCATTTATCCCATGTTTCTTACCCATTTTCGTATAATTATTGCATGAATTGGTAGTTAATTACTTAAAGTTGTTATTTGCAGTAATTATGGAGTAATTGGTGAAGTTATGCTAAAAGGCACGCATTTTGGAGCTTAAACGAAGAAATCTGAAGATTACTGTTCTGACAACCTATACGTCGTATCCATTAAGGAAGATACGGCGTATTTATGCCTACACTTCACTAGAAACCACGAAGAATTAAAGAGCAATGGGCCGTATCCAGAAAACTCTATACGGCGTATCCAAGATCGAGTGTTTGAAGATTCTAGAAGATATTGAGCGTGGTCCTTACTCCAAGAAACTCCCAATACGCCGTATTAACCTCAACCAATATGGCGTATCCAATAAATTCCAGACACTATAAATACAAAACCCTAAACACGAGTTTAGGGTGTGCTTAAACATATTTTCGAAACCCTAACCACAAAGGTCGATTTTCAGAAGGTAAGAAGAGCAAAGAAGGTCAAGCAACGCGCTTAATCACATAGGAAACACCTTGTAATTCTCATACTCTTAATAATCGTTCAATTATTGGTATCATTCGTTTAACTCGGTTATGTTACCTTGGTTGTTTCTTTTATTATGCTTGTATTCGATACAATGGTTATCGGCTAATACCTTTAGGTATTAGCCATGTTTATGAAGATTTAATGTTTGGTTTGTTTATATCGATTGCTTAATTTATCGTTGATTGTTGATTATGTTATTGGGTCCGGGTCGGGTCAGGATTATTGACACCCCTAGGCACAACTAGATCCGGTTGAATGATAGGTCGGACCCGAACCCGAATAAGGCTAATCAGGTCGGGTTACTCGGGTCCAAAATCTAACTCAGGTCAATCGGGTCAACCCGTTTAACCCGAATACGAAATAAGGTTGGGTATCAGGTTCAAAATGCTTTTACCTATTCGGGTTCGGGTCAACCCGACTAACCCGAGTTAGTTTTTTCTTATATTATGTAATATGTACTACGCACATAAGTTTATGTAAATTTGGGCTAATCTCTAATTTAAATAAAGGCTCATGTTACATTTGGAGGTCGAACTATATAGAAAAAACTGTATTAACGATTATTTATGATTAGAAAGTTGGTTTGTCTTATCTTATGTGCATTAGATTTGTTTATTCGCTCGTAGGTGGGAATATATAATCTTAAGACTTGGCGTTAAATACATTCACTAAGTCCTAGATAGTTAATTCTGTCATCAAATTAACATAGCATCCGCAAAAGCATCCATTATTTGCTGGTTATAATCTTATCTAGGGATTAAAGCAATGAGTGTGTTGGGAATTATGAGTTGATAATGGATCAACAGCTATGAAATATGATGGACTTAAAGACTATAGGAGAATTCTTCAAATGTTGATAAGATTTAGAAGGATCTCCTTAAAGAAGGAAAATAGATCAACATTGATCGACTTGACTTAAAAGGATAACAGACAAGTTTTTATGCTTTTAATTGTTGATAGGAAAGAATTAATTTTGATTAATGTATTTATTGTTCTTCCTAATTTGTATTTATGTTTCCTTTGTAAGACCTAATATCTCTTAGTAAATAAAAATGGAGTACTGGTTATTTTAGGTTTTTAAATATCCAGAAAAGTGTGTGTGTGTACACAAGAAGATGTAGACGTCTAGTATAGAGTTGGTGTAGCCTCAAGGTAATCAAGGTTTTCCTTGATCCCTGTTATAGTTCATTGATGTAACCGTATTATCTTGATCAAATAATATTGGGGCTGTGGTGAATGTTTGGTAAAACCTTATTGTTTATCTTTGTTCTTATTCCTCTTTGTTTTTATAACTTATGAACATTGATATTATCCTAGATAAAGGTCTAAACAACCCAAGCTTAAACGATCTAATGATCTATTGGTTTCCACAATTGGTATCAGAGCCTCATGGCTCTTGATCTAGGATCTACAAGGTCTTTGAAGAAAATCCTAAAAACCCTAATTTTCAAGAATTCGTTTGTGGTAAAAAGTTTTATGGGGTTTTGAAGTTTAGTTGTTTAACAATGTTTATGATCGTCCTCTCTACTTTAATAGGTATGCAATACGATTGTAAATCATTGTTATTATTAAAAGGGTTTCTTTGCATCGAATATGATACGCATGACAAGCTTTTGGATAACAAAGATTATTGTTTAAGATGCGTGTCGTTTGTAGCAGTTGTGTGATTTTACGTTGATATTGGGCTTCAACGAATATGGGTTGGCGGTGAATTAATATTAGGTCAATTTAATACATTCGGAAGTTAATACAAATATGGGTGCATACGATGTGTATTGGTCGAAGAATATTGATGATATTAAATTTGCTAACCGACAAAAGTGAGACGAAAAGTTAGAATTAATTAGACATTGGTTGACTTGAATTTGAGAATTGATAAATGAAAATTAGTTTTATTCATCACGTGAAACCAGTAGGATGAATATATTTTTGTCAGGATGCTCGTTGATTGGACATCACTTTATAAATCATGGCTGCTCATTGGGTTTTATTTCCGAGCTATTGTTCGAAGATTGGTATTGCTCAAAAAGTTTAATGCTATTCGTTTATATTAATACTGCTATCAAGTATCAATTTATGCTGTTTGAAGTAGTATGGTTAAAACTGTTTGAGCAATAAAGGTTAGTACTGTTGGATGTTTTTAGTACTGCTCGCTTATATTGCCTTTGTCGTCCGAGAAAAAAAGATTATACTGCTAGTGTTATCCGATAAGCAATTAATACTGCTAGTTCTATTCGATATCGGATCAACCTCAAGAAAGAGTGATATTACTGGGTCCATAAACTGCTTGTTTTTAATGCTGCTATTAGAGTTTATTGGTATAACAACTATTGGGCTTCCAATAAATGGGTTTTAGATATATATGCAAAGTTTGATACAAGGAAACGTTTATGCTGCTTGCTCAAGACCACAAGGTAACAAGAAAAAGGAGCTACGTTGTTCGCACATGGAAAGCAAAGAAGAACTGTCTTGTTTATTGTGCATTGAAAGGTGTGAAAGGAATATAGAAGTTGAATCTACACACGTTATCTAGGCACAAGGTTGCGTGTTATATTGAGCTTAAGAAATCATGCATGATGTGTTATACAGTATACAACTGTTGCTGCATGTTGTGATTCCAAGTCATATTAATAATTTCAGCTGCTATATTTGGTCGAGAAATTGTTTATGCTGCTAGTTTTATTCGACACTGGATAATGAATAATATTTATTCTCGAATAATTCAAGTGATCTCGGACAGAAAAGACGACACACACAGGAATGTTTTAGTTCTGGATCTCAGATTGAACAGGATGCTTCGTTTAAGGGGAAGCTAACAGAAAGTTTATGGATTTTGGTTTTAAATGTTCTTAAACGTTTAAAAGGCTCGTTTTTGGATTGTTTGAATTAATTGGTTACGGAGTTTATTTGGTATCACTTATTTGAGATTGAAATAGGTTTCACGAAGGAGTCTACTTATTTTATCTTGAAATCGGGGTTGGGTGGTTGCATGATTTCAATGATAACTTGCTTGAACGAATACGAATTATGATTGGGACTTGGTTTATCTAGTTTCCAGCGGTCAAGGGGTGGTTGGTTGAGGACCTGGTAAACTATCACTTAAAGGAGTTACGTTGTAGTGCTCAGTGTCACACGAAGATGTCGATGTGGATAAATTCAAGAGGTGATGTGTTTTTAGAGATTTGATCAGCACAAATTCTCTACACCGTTTTTCAATCTACAACAGTGCAAGCTTAAGTAACAAATTTAGGGGATTTTACTTCAGTTTCAAGTTTGGTATATCAAGTGTACTTCATCAGTGATCATTACAAAGAGCCTACAGAATTGAAGATTCAAGAAATGGTTAACATATGGGTTTCAGGGGAAGCTTAATGTTAAAATGTTTAACCATTTATATGCTACATCGAGGTGAAGATCAAAGTTGCATACTTTAGTCTCCTATTTGATATTGACAAAAAGGGGAAGAAGATTTGATGATTTGCAACTTGTAGATCCTTGGTGGAATTGCATAGCTTAAGGGGAAGTTTCATTCTTTCATTTGTATATTAACTTCAGGGGAAGTTCATGCTTATTTGGTTTTGTCATTATCAACTAGGGGAAGATTGTTGGGAATTATATTTGAGTTGATAAGACAAAACATATGAAAGATGAAGGACTTAAAAGACAAAGGAGGAATTCTTCAAATGATGATAAGATTTCAGAAGATCTCCTTAAAGAAGGAAACAAGATCAACATTGATGACTTGCTTAAAAGGATAAAGACAAGTTATTAATGCTATTAATTGTTGATAGGAAAGAATTAATGTTGATTAATGCTATTTAATAGTTTCCTAATTGTATTATGTTTCCTTTGTAATAAGACCCTAATATCTTAGTATATAAAAGAGATACAGGTTATTAGGTTTAGAGGGTGCAAAAGTGTGTAAGTGACTCGAAAGGGATGTTTTGATGTAAAATGTGTTAGTTTGTGTGGGTTTACACGTTTGGACCCATAAGATGTAGATACCTAGATTGGTGATGTTGCCCCAGATCATTAGGTTTGATCTGTTGTATAGTAGAATTCTCGCAATGCTCTTGAACCAATTTGATTACAGTAGTAGAAAGATTGGGGCCTTCACGGTAGTCTTGTTAGGTCTATGTATTGTAGGATATGATGATAGAGATGAAGAAAACCCTTGAGTTTATAATTTTAGACAAATGATTCTTGGTATTGATTTAATATTCCGCTTTGTTATTAATTTATCCTAGATAAAAGTCTCTGTGCTTTATATCATTCAATGTTATTATATCCTAGATGGGCAAAACGATCTATAAAGCCTGCAATTAGGTTTTAACAATTGGTATCAGAGCAGGTTGCTCTTGATATCTAGGATCTACAAGGTTTTTGAAGAAATCCTAAAACCCTAATTTTCAAAAATCGATTTGTGTTAAAAGTTTTCAATGGGGTTTTGAAGATTAATTGCTGTAATAACGCTTATGATCGTCCTCTCTACCTGTTTCTGGTATGCAATACGATCTTCAAATGTTGTTTTTATATCAGGGTTTCGATTTGTGGTTTTTAATGCACGATCCGTATTATTAAATCTAGATCAAGAAACACTAATTACAAGAAGGGTTTTGGCTATATGGTTTTTCATTGTTTCTGATCTCGTTGGGTTTCATTGGTATGGATTTCTTGTTCGTTCCAAGCATTCAACAAAGACCACAAAGAGATTAAAGATCAATACAATTCAATTACTCCGTATCCAGAGGACATCAATACGCCGTATTCAAGATATGAATCATTATAATCTTCTTGGAAGATATCAAACGTGGTTCGTACTCTAAGAAATTCCCCAATGCGCCGTATCCAAGCTATTAGATACGCCATAAATTGAACTACTTCCAAACATATATATAGAAAACTCAAAAAAACGAGTTTTTAAGTGTGCTAAATTCATATTCCTCAGATACCTAAACCACAAAAAAATCAATTTTCAGAAGAGAAAAAGAGCGGAAGAGGTTGAGCAAACGTATTCAATTCCATATGAGAACTCTCGTTGTAATTGCCATAATACCTCTATTAGTAAAAATGTTCATTTTTTTTGGTATCATATACGATAACTCCAGTTAGTTTCCCTTGGCTAAATTATTACTCTTGTATTATACTCAAGACGATTTAAAAGGCCTAAGATACCTCCTTCGGTATTATCCATTATCTAAAGATCTGAATGTTTAGGTATTTTAGTCTTATATCGATTTCTTTCTTCTTTGCGATTAACCGTTGTATGCCTTGTTTATGTTTATCAATTTATAAACTTGTGTAACACGAACCCACCTCGCCTTATTTGTATGCGACCTCACTCAATCAACTTAACTGTATCTCTAGCTAAGTAGAGCCGGAGGGAGATAAAACCACAAGCGGATCTAGAGTCCGAGATAAAAGCTCCCCTTATAGTAATTTATATTACAACTTCTAGAATAAATAGTTACGCAAACTCCAAAACAAAACCGACATAAAATATTTTGTTCCTTCTACTAAAAAAAAAAGACTGTGTGCTAAGGATACAAACCCCCCCCGAAAAAGAGTTAAAAGTAAGAAATATCACAAGAAAATAACGCTTTATTCGGCTTAACACTTAGACTATTTAATTGGATATTGCCAATTTGGTTAAATTGATCGGTTTGACCCTACCTACCCCCCCAATGTGGACCTAAGAAAATAGTAACAAACAAATAATGTTCATCGACATTCACAAAATATGATTTCCAACTTGATAGAATGTGGACAAAGTGTACTTCAATTACTAGTAAGTATAGAATTGAATAAATAAATATTTATTTTTGCCCAATCCTAGGATACGAGAATCAAGATCCAACTATGTGCTAGGGTTTTAAAAACATAAACAAAGATCAACACCATTACAATATAAAAAAATAAAATCCTTAAGAACGCATGCACAAACGCAACTCAGGATGCTGTTAAACCACCACCACCCCACCCCCAACCAACCCCCATCCCAACACCACAACACCACCTCACACCCTCCGACAACCCAACCTCACCCACCAAACAATAAACTCCTCCCAAAATCCATCCCAAAACAACAAACACACCAACCACCCCATCTTTCACTCCAAAACCATATCCAATATATGTCTGCCACATCCCTCCTACCCCCATACACCATACACGGTACCTACGTACAACTCATCATACACCGGACCGCCCCCTGCTCCACCCCCACAACTCCAGCAACCCTCAGCCATATCGTACCCTGCCCCCCCCACGGAGCGCCGGCCACCTCCACACAGCCCAAACAACATCCCCCACTAACGCACCCTAACACCAAACAACAATCAACCACGTATACAAACATGTATCTACAAAATATACGAAAATCACCCCCCTTAATAAACGAGAATGTTAACGACCCCCGTTCCGACCGCGATTCGCGAAAAACCAGCTCCGCTAAATCAAAGAAATAACATTACTATACAATTGTTAAATACGCTACTACTAACTTAGTCCTTTTCTTGCCGTGGGAATAGTTACTGAATTTGATTTCAGTCACCAGACCACAAAAAACCAAATACCCAGCCCTACACAGTCCCGTCAGTCCTCTCATCCCCCCTCGCTACAGGCTCCAACCCCCCGACCCCAACCCCAGCCCAAACCCCGCCCCCTGCCGCACACCACACCCCCTGCCAACCCCAACCCAAATCCCTACCCCCCAACCCGCCCCAACCCCCCCCACCCCCACCACCCCCCCGCCCGCACCCGCAACACACCCCCCACCCCCCCACAAAAAAATACCCAACGCCAACTTGCAACACTGCCAGCCCCACCGTAAACCCCCCCACGGCAACTACACGACAACACGCGCGAGAATATGGTGTATCTCACAACCGGTGGAGAGCGATATGATACATGAGTGAGGGTATATATGAGATGCGATCATAAGGGGGGGTGAAAGAGCGCGGAGCGCGGCAGGCGGGGCTGGGGCGTATTCACAAGCCTACCCAAGCAACCTCCAAAACCAAACCCCCACACCTCGCAAACAACACTAACACACGAGAATCGCCACCCTGACCCCACCCACCCACGTACCTACAGAACCCCCCATGCCCCACCATATCGGCACACCCGCCCCCACCTACCACATGATTTATTATTTATGGGATGTGACACGAAGAACAACAACAACCTCCTGGACTCCACACCCCCTCCCGCACAAACCCTAGTCCCCAAAGCAAACCCTCCTAACACGACCCATCCTGCCGTACCCACCCCCACGTGCACCCCCACCTGCCATTCGCCTCCACCCCTCCTCCCCCCACCGCCCGAACTCCGATAGCAAACCAACCCTACGCCGCGTCACCCCATCACCCACCCACTCCCTACAACCCCCCCCCGCAAAACATCCACAAATCAGTAACCCCCACCCCGCCTCCTCGCATCCCCCACACCCACCAAGACCCCCCCCACCAACAACCCCCCTCAGCATTTTGCACCGCGACCTTCCTCCCTCCACTTCATGCACGCACCCCTTCCCGTATCGCGATACTTCGGCCACTCCTCGTCCCGCCAAATTCACGCACTTCCTGTCATACTTTCTCCCCTCCCTCTCGACCAGACTATCCACGTCCCCGACGTTTATAACTTTTATCAAAATCACATAAAAATGAGCCTCCGCGTTAGAAGTGTAAGTCATAATAGGTATATATGCCAAAGAGACCTGCCCCCCCATCCCACCCAACAACTACCCCCCAATACTCCCCCCCCACAAACAAACACCCCCCTCCCCAACCCCCACCCCGCACCCATCCCCCTCCTCTGCCGGCGCTTCCAACAAGACCCTTCTTACACTGCAAAGACCACAAGACTTACTAAAGCCGCGCTCTCCCATGTAAGGAACCGCAACCACCGCACGCACCGCGCGCCCAACAGGAACCACACAACGCCCCGACCGACCTGACTTACGTAGCGACTGCACATGACCTACATCAGAGTCTACAAAACCTATCCACCAAACATAGCCCAAGAAGCCCCAGCAATCCAACCCCCCCCCTCCTCCCCCCCTAACCTCTTCCCTATCCTAAAAAAGAAATATTCTGCACCTCTCATCCCTGAACTGAGGACCCTGGGAATCCCCCACTCCACCTTCTCGTTCCCAAAGTGTTTACTAGTCCTAATAACCATGCACATCCCCCCCCCTCGCCACCCTCTTATCTCCAGCAACCCTCACGTCTAGCACCCACCCCACACAGACCCGTCACCAGCCCGATTCCCTCGCCTCACCATCTCCCACCCCCCTCCACCGCCGGCCTCCTCCCCGCACACCAACACCCACACCCATCCCACATCCCCACCACCACCACCCCCTCGTGCCCCCCTAAGCACCCCCCCGCTCCACCACCCCCCCCCTCCCCAAAGCCAGCGCTCCCCACCCCCCCCCAGACCCAAACCCTCCCCGACCCCCTCCCCCCCTTACTACGCCAGGACACCCAACGCCGCATAAAATCCGCCCTTCCCCACACCCCAACCGCATCACAGCGCTCCCACTAACCCCCCCCTCTCGGCCCCAACAATACCTCGGACCCATCGAACGACACCACCACGCAACACTAACCCCACCTCATAGACCAGCACATTAGTTAGTTAGCAACGATCCAGTGCATGATTAAGAGGGTTCCGCATGATGCTCCGCTATAAATAGAGGCATTAATATAACACAAAAGGGCAGCGCGTCAAAACATCCCCAACAACACCCGACAAGACAACATTGATCCCACAAATGATAGGTCGCATACTTAAGCACGTAAACAAATATAAATTGATAAACATAAACAACAATCAACGATAAATTAAGCAATCGAGATAAAAAAGCCAAACATTAAATCTTCGTAAATATGGCTGATACCTAATGGTATCATCTGATATTCATTGTAAAAATACACACAGTTTGATATATGAACGATTAAAATAAAGAAACCTCAATCGAACGCGTATTTGGTTGCGCGAAGATTACAAGAGTTTTCCTATGATCTTGAGACTCTTTTCTGACCTTCTATGCTCTTTTGATCGTCTCTCAGTCGACTTGGTGGTTTAGGGATTCACTTGCATACCTAAAACTGAGTTTAGGGTCGTCTATATATAGAGTCTGGTAGTCGGTTTGATACGCCGTATCCAAGGAGTTGGATACGGTGTATTGGGGATTTCTTAGAGTAGGGACCACGCTTGATATCTTCCAGAATATTATATACATTCCATATCTTGAATACGGCGTATTGAGTCTATCTGGATACGGCGTATTAAGATTTAAACTATGTGTTCTTTGGTGAGTGCAGGCACGGATACGCCGTATCTTCTTGATGTATACGGCGTATTGGTCTTTAGAATAGTAATCTTCAAAATATCTTCATTTAAGCTCTAGAATGCGCGCCTTTTGCTATCTTTCACCAATTACTCCATAATTACTGCAATTCTCAAATATAAACGATTAAGTAACAATTCTTTGCAATAACTATACAAAATGGGTTAATAACATGGGATAAATGATGCTATAAAATAGACATTATTTGATGTCATCAAATATCCCCCCACTTGAATCCTACTTGTCCTCAAGTAGCCTTTAGAAGTTTATAAAAATGTATCCCTAAGGATATTTTTAAAGCATTTATTTGATCTATTACAAGTACATAACCAAACACCTCACAAAATCGGAAGATGAAAACACTCAAATCACTCAACTAATCTATGTGGTAACATGTAACTAATTCGCTCAATTGCTCGGTCTTAATAAGTATTCTATCATAAGCTTGGCAAGGATACACATCTCCACCGCTAAAGCTAAGGAGTAACAAGTTTATAAAGGTAAATATGGGTTTTTGTATGGAAAGGCTTACGGTTGATCATTCTACAATCTTTCACCAGAAGTACCACTCCAACAAGGCAGCTGAAGCTATATACATGGCCGTAACGACGGAATAGACATACACTCTCGTACACATCCTCATTCGCGTAAAACCAACGGCTAATCATTAGGTGAGAGGGAAGTAAATTGTTGTTAAATAAAAAATCAAGAAACAAATAGATTAAGACTTAAGTTACAAGTTGCTAGACACTTTTTCCCGACCGTTACCATGATAAAGACACGACTATTTATAGACGTCTTGATCATAGATCAAAAACAACAACCTAAGTTGGCATTCCCGTAATGGTCAACTTCCCAATCATCCCAAAACTTTACATACTCTTCAAGGCAAGTGGCGATATCTTCCACTTTGTACAATACTTTACATCGTTGATTCTTCTGAACGTGTCAACGAATAATCAAACCTTCGTGTAATTCCTTCGGTAATTGCGAAACGATTATCTTCAAGCTTTTCTTTCTCACTCTTTTTGTATTTTTCAATTTTTTTCAATTTTTTTTTGCTAACTATTCTTCAAATCTCTGTGTAGTTTCACCAACTTCACGATCATAAGAATTTCGGATAATTCCTTCGGTAGTTCTTCGTTCTTTGGACTCGCCATTAATTGTGATGGTAGTAAAATCACATGAGCTTTGACTACTAATATAATTCCCATTTGCAATGTGCAAATTTCCAACCCCACCAAAGATAGAAGATGACACAAGACTCAGGAAATACAAACTTTACACTTTAAGCAACTAGCAACTGTAAATTAAACTTAATCTAACAACCACTATTTATACAATACTCTACCTCGTCGATTTGGTACAGGAATAATCGAATCCTTCTGTAATTCCTTCGGTAGTTCGACACGATTATCTTTTTAAACGTTTTCCTTCGCTTTTTAGAGATTTTTCTAATTTTTTCGAGATTTTTTTACAATAACTACAAAACTCGTGTAGTTCACACATCTTTACTTTACGATCATAATAATTTTCGGATACTATCCTTCGATAATTCTTTCATTCTTAGGAGACGTACCATTAATACATGGTAGTATATATATGAGTTTTAGACTATAATATACATTCATTTGCAATGTGCAAATTTCTTCAACCGTACCAACAATTGACTCCAACTACGGGAAATACAAACATTACACTTTAAGCAACTAGCAACTGTAAATAAACTTAATCTAACAGGAGGAGCTAAGGTGCAAAGGTGTAACAAAAAAAAAAAAAAAAAAAATAAATAATTGGTGAAGTTCCTAAAGGATTGGCTCTACGGGTTTGTTAACTAGGGTATCTTACTCTTAGAATGAGAGTAGAACAAATGTTTTAAACGGGTTTAACTAACAGTATAGTTAGTTAATAAGCAACCATGTAATAGGCAATTTTGGTTGTAATCGAAAATATACAAGTCTTAAACAAGTTACACCATCAAATCCATAGATACTCATTAATTGCGTCTCGAATAGATATACCAAGCCCAAGTTTTAAATCTATCACCGACACACTTATATTTTGTGGAATTTGGGTAAACATTTGGAAACGGAAAGGCTAAATCCTCACAATATCTAACAAGGGTTATTGTGTGCGGGTTATGTAACATGTAATTTCACAAAAGTATGCTTGAATTTTTTTTAAATTTGAGCATAATTTAAGCATTTTAGTGTGAAAAATAGGACAAGTAAACATTTTAATTCCACCCCCTACTTGAATTATACAACGTCCTCGTTGTATATATAAAACATTAAAAATACGGGAATTAAAAGAATTAGAATGAGAAACTCCCCTGATAATTGCTCGGTAGATTCTCCAAGTTTCATTTATGAGCAAGATTGTGTTGAACAGCCGCCTTGAAGTTTCAAGACTCCAACACTTCAAGATCTCCAGATATTTAAATTCTCCACCAATATTTGTCGATATTTCTTTCACGAGGTCCTGTGTAAATTCTCAGAAAACAAATGCAATTTTATCTCTGTGTATTCGTTTGGTTAGACTCAAAATAAATACCTAAAATTGTACAGGAAGTCGATACACCGTATCCATTCCCCAGGATACGCCGTATTGATACCTGTGTCGAATACGCTGTATTCGTTTAACGAATACGCCGTATCGACTGTGCTGAAAATAAAGACTAGATAACATCTAGATAGTCGATACGCCATATCCATGGGGTTTGGATACGCCGTATAGACAGTCTGGGAAGACAGTCTCGATAAGAAAAGTGAAAATACATTTCGGGTTGTCTCCCGGCAAGCACTTTTGTTTACAGAAAAGTCTTTAAGTTAGACTTGCCACAATTTTAATCCCATCCTTATAAAACAATTTGGGGTCGAACGGGATGCCAAATGGCACATACAAATTCTTGATTAGGAAAATAAATGACATCCCTTAGATAATATAATTACAAGTCATGATATTAAAATTTAATTCCTTGATAAAAATTTTAGTTTTGAAAAATTTATTAGATGTATCATGACTTGTTTTCAAAAGCTTATTTGACCCATGTGCATAGGCTCCAACATCCGTATTTATTACATTACCCCTCGAAGACTGTTTTATATCGATTTTATCATCATCATTGTCCTTATCCGATTTTTAATCATCGGGATAAATTACGTTAAAAGGAAATACATCATTAAAGTATAAAACGTTTTGTTCCTCTTCATCACATTCAGACAATGATGTTTCATCTTTAAATTCATCGATATGTCGAGGGTTTAAGATTGGTTCAGTTAATAAATCTGATTTAGACGTTTCAACATCATTATAAACAATGGTTGGAAATTCTTTCTCGAAATCTTTAAAGAAGTCTAAATCATCAAAATAACTGATTGTGGGCTCGGGTGGTGGGAACGAAGGCATATTAACTTTTTCATTATCATTTTTCGAATTTTCCGTTTTATTTTTAATAAAGGGGGTTGGGTTGAATAAAAATTATTTTGTAGGAATATGATTTTTTGTCAAAATTACCATGACAATTTCTTCGTCGGATTCGTCAAACGATTTCTTAAGGCAAATGAATCCGTTTTCAAATTGTTAACAAATATCATTTTATAAGAAAAAGAGTTTGTGTCACAAATTATTGTATAATCCTCATCGTCGGATTCGTCAAATGATATTCTAAAGTCGAATTCATCGTTAATAGGAGTACTTACCTGAGATTTGCATTGAAATGTATCCTGCGGTGCAAAGGCATCGTTAATGACTATAGCTGGGAATTCAGCTTCCAAAGAGCTAAGGTCATGAAGATCGTCATCAACCATGATCTTTCGATATGTAGCGGTTTGCCAGTCAAAAACTTTCCCACGTTTACAAGCTTTTTCTTCTTCAAACATGATATATTCTTCCATAGTCATTCTAGAATCATCCATACTGAAACAGTCTTTCTAGAAAACTATTAAATGACAAATATGTCGCGTTCAGTGAACTGAATACGCCGTATTACACAAACAGAATAAATAAACAAGCAGAATAATAAACTAATCTATTTTACGCTAATCCTAAAGGTTAGATCTAATCTAATGTTAAAAACCAAAAATATCAAAATAAAAATCAAGATTAATTTTCACTCCCTGGCAGCGGCGCCAAAAACTTGATGTGTTGTAGTGTAGGGTTGTTTTTTATATGATTCAAGTTTTAAATTTATATTTTACCGACTCAACCAAAAACAACACTTTAACGGGCAGTGTACCCAATCGGTAGTAGTTTCGTGGTAAGTAGGGTGTCGATCACTGAGAGCGAGGTTAAATCTATCAATTTAATTAATATCTTGGTTATCTAATCTATGTTAATTCTATTCTAATCCTATGTTAAACCTATGTCAGTCTAAATCCTAATTCTAATGGAAAAGGGGGGTTTTCAGCCTGAGAGACTGGCACGGTTTGGTTGGTGACAATCAATTCAAGACACTGTTACCCATGCAAGCTAATTAACAAAAGATAAAGAGCGGTCAAACTTTATATAAGAAAACTTATATTAAACATTATTAATTCCGATTAGAATGTATGTTTATTTAGTCAATGATTTCTTCTCTCGAGGTGGCATATCATTCTTAAGACTTAGGCGTTACATCATCCTAAGACCTAGACACATTAATTCTGTCATAATTAAAGCATCCACATAAAGCATCCTTATTTGCTTATTATAATCTATCTTAGGGATTAAAGCAATGGTGATCTTGTTAAACCCTAACTCATAGAGACTTTACCCACTTACCGCTTAATGGCAATCTATACACTAGTAGTCCACTTGTCCAACTATCCAATGGAATCAGAACGTTATTTGTTAATTATACTACGTCACTGTAGTCCAACACGATCAATAAAACCATTGGCAATATCGGCAATATCCAATTAACTAGTTAAGCCCGAAGCGTATCCTAGACACAGACTTAGAAGGACAATACTTGTGTAACTATTATTCTAGATGTATAAATTACTATATGGAGAGCTATCCCGGACTCTAGATCCGCTTGGTCCACTTAGCTAGATCCAGTTGAATGATAGGTCGCATACAAAAGCGCGTAAACAAGTATAAATTGATAAACATAAACAAGCATACAACGATAAATCAAGAAATCGATATAAACAAATACCAAACATTCAGATCTTCATAATAATGGCTAATACCCGAAGGTATTAGCCTTCAAACGTCATAATTAATACAAGAGTAATAATTTAGCCAAGCTAAACTAACCGAGTTAACGAATGATACCAAAAACTAAACGATTACTAAAGTATATGGAATTACACGATGTCTCTTATGGAATTGAATACGTTGCTCGACCTCTTCTGCTCTTTTTCTCCTCTGAAAATTAACTTTTGTGGTTTAGGTATCGAGAATATGATTTAGCATACTTAAAACTCGTTTTTGAGTTTTCTATTTATAATTTCTGGAAGTCGGTTCAATACGGCGTATCCAATGGGTTGGATACGGCGTATTGGGAATTTCTTGGAGTAGGGACCACGTTTGATATCTTCCAGAATATTATATTGATTCCATATCTTGAATACGGCATATTAAGTCCTCTGGATACTCCGTATTGATCTTTAATCTTCTGTGGTCTTTGGTGAGTGCAAGCACGGATACGTCATATCTTCTTGATGGATACGGCGTATTGGTCTTCAGAATAGTAATCTTCAAAATATCTTCATTTAAGCTCTAGAATGCGCGCCTTTTGCTATGTTTCACCAATTACTCCATAATTACTGCAATTCTCATATATAAACAATTATGTAACAATTCTTTGCAATAAATATACAAAGTGGGTTAATATCGTGGGATAAACGATGCTATAAAATAGACGTTATTTGATGTCATCACTCAAATCTATACAAAATATTATTTTGTACTTAATAAAACTAGTTTATTAGATTCTTCTAGAACAAAATATTTCTTATCACCAATAAGGAATGATTTTCAAGATTTGGGAAGATTTGGAAACATTGTTCCCACTTATGGTTAATCTTATTTTGTCTTACATGATTAATATAACTAGATTATAATTAATCATGTGTTAACTTAAATCATTTGATTAGAAAAGGTTTATGCAAATGATAATATTTTTCTTTGATCATTAACTATGTTTAATAATGCCATATTCATACCTTAAGTGATTTGTCGTCGTCAAGTAAACTTTTGACTAAATAACTTGTTTACGTAAACTTTTACGTAATATGACATTATATTTGTTATTATCAAACATGAAGATCATTAAATATAAATATCGTTTTTACGTGAATATTTGTATTAACAATCTCCCCCTTTTTAATGATGACAAAATATAAACTCATGCTTATTTAAAAGTTACTAAATAAGTATTTAGTAGATGAGTTTACAATTCTTCTCCCCCTTTTTGTCGAAGCAAAAAATGTTGTAGAGGTGGTCCTTGCAAGTCTTGTTTTTGACGAATGCTAAGTCACTTGGTTACGAATGCAAAGTAAAAAATAATGACTAAATTGCAAGTGCTCCCTCTTGGTGTATGCTCCCCCTTGCTTGGGGCACCAAGGAATCGAGCTATGGATGCGTGCTATAAAACAAAGTTAGTGGACAAACAAATATATATAACAACTACATATGCACACATATATATTTTATACAATAAACATCCATCATCAACATAACAAAATGAAATAATGTTAAATCCATTATAAGAGATAAAACATAAAATTTGGCATAAAAGCCCATAAGACAAGAGAGTGGAATTCGAAGAGAAAAAGAAAACAACTAGAAATCCTAAATCTTAGGATAAAATGTTATCTTCCTTATAATCCAAAGGGTTTGAGGTACCATAGGAGTGGATTTAGTGCGAAAGGTATGGTGGGTTTGAAGATCCAAGATGATGTTGGATGTAGGATGTAGGAGCAAATGAAATGAACACCTTCTTGTAGGCTTTGAAGTTGATTAACTTTGTTGGTACAACATCTACATATGTGTAGATGAGGGTTGTGGTTGGTGATTAGGATTAAATGATCAAATTTGTTATGGATAGAGGGTTTTTCATTTTGTGGAGTGTGTTTTGAATATACTTGAACATGAGATGCATTTCACATAATAGTAAACCGAAATACAGACTTTACACTTTAAGCAACTAGCAACTGTAAATTAAACTTAATCTAACAGGGTAGGTTAAGGTGTAAGGGTGTAACGAAACAAATAATTGGTGTAAATTCCTAAAGGATTGGCTCTACGGGTTGTTCTAGTGGATCATCACTCTAAAGATGAGAGTGGAAGGGTTTAAACTGGAGGTTAACTAACCGGTGTAGTTAGTTAATAAACAACATGTATAGGCGATTTGGTTGTAATCCTAAGATTTACCAATTTAAACAAGTTACTCCAATTAAATCCATAATACTCATTATTGTGGTCTCGAATAGATATACCAAGCCAAGTTCTAAAGTCTACAACATCACCGGCACACTCATATTTTGTGGAATTTGGGTAAACATTTGGAAACGGAAAGGTTAAATCCTCACAATATCTATCAAGGGTTATTGTGTGCGGGTTATGTAACATGTAATTTCACAAAAGTATGCTTGAAATTTTTTAAATTTGAGCATAATTTAAGCCTTTTATTGTGAAAATTTAGGACAAGTAAACATTCTAATTCCATCCCCCCACTTGAATTATACAACGTCCTCGTTGTATATGTAAAACATTAAATACGGGAATTTAAAAAGAATTAGAATGAGAAACTCCCCTGATATTTGCTCGGTAGATTCTCCAATTTGCGTTTATGAGCAAGATCGTGTGTTGAACAGCCGTCTTGAGGTTTCAAGACTCCAACACTTCAAGATTTCTAGATTTGTAAATTCTCCACCAATATTCGTCGATATTTCCTTCATGAGGTCCTGTGTAAAATATAGTAAAAACAGGTGTATTCCTATCTTGGTATCTACGGTTAATTTAAACTAAACTAAAACAAATTAAATACAGGTCAGACTGTGGATACGACGTATCAAGTAGATGAATACGGCGTATTCGCAGAACTGACAATAATGTTTTTAAAGTGCATGAAAAATAAAGACTGATAACGTCCAGACATTCAATACGTCGTATGGTATGGGGCGGATACGCCGTATTGAAGTCTGGGAAGACAGACTCGATAACAAAATTAAATAACATTCCGGGTTGTCTCCCAGGAAGCACTTTTGTTTACAGCGAAGTCTTTAAGTTAGACTTTTCTTCAGCTTCTCTGTTTACTCTAACTCATCCACGATAATGTGCCCGCGTGTGAGCCATTCTTCCATTGACGAAACTCGGATAAAGTCGGGTCCTAGATTCAAAACTTCTTTGTAAATCCCCTTAAGCTTTTGGTATGCATGCGAGATTCTGTTTATCTTATCTTTCTCACTAACCTTCAGTAACGGTGGTATCTTGTTGCATTGTTCATTAGTGTGGTGTTTTAACTTTGGATGTGATCGCACCATTTGGTAAGTTACTTCATTATCACCATTGTAAAGGGTAATAATCCCTTCAAACCGTTTTGTTTTAATCCCAACTTCTCTCAAGAATGCTTCGCCAAAAATAATATCGCCCATTTCATTATCACGATAAGCATCCATATCCTCCAAAACTGCAAAGTCAGTCGTAACAGAAAAAGTTCCAACAAAGATAGGCACATTCATTAAGGCTCCTACAACATTATTCCCTTTGTACACCATCTTATTTTTCATTATTGAATTATGAAATTTTCTTGACATCATGTTGACATACAATAATGGGAAAAAATTAGCGTGAGTAAATTCAAATCCTATCATGCATGAAAACTTTAAGTTGTGAGCACAATCTATATGGATCTTCTTATCCTCATCACAATAACTAGGGTAATCATCAATTCTAGTATCAAGATTTTCATCCCTAGTTCTAAATTCCTCAATTACCTCACCTTCCTCAATGGTGGGCATTAAATCATCTCCTTGATTTCTTCTATGCTCAAATGGTTCATTTAGATCTTTTAATTCAATGTAATCTTCCGAGAAAGGGTCTAATGATCTATTTAACACCAAAGTCTATCCCATAAGCCTAGCTTCTAAATCAAGCTCCATTCTTTCTCTCAAACTTAGCATACAGGCCCTCTTAATTATACTATTAGCAGGTTTAACACTTTTGAAAATAATCTTTTCTTCCCCAACCCTCAAAGTAATCTTTCTTTTATAAACATCAATCTTAGCATGGGCGGTAGACAAAAATGGTATTCCGAGGATCAAGGGTACTTTAACATCCTCGGGCATATCAAGAATTATAAAGTATATTGGGAAAGTAAATTTACCAATTCCTAATAGTACGTTTTCAGCTATTCCTTTTGGATATTTTACAGTCCTATCTGCCAATTCCACTGTCAACCTAGTGTGAGCAAATTCGCATAAACCTAAGTTAAGGTAGGTCGAGAGAGGCATAACACTAACGCTAGCTCCTAAGTCAACAAGGGCGTTGTCAAAACATAAATCATTAATAAAGCAAGGTAAAGTGAAACTTCTCGGGTCTTTCTCCTTTCGGGGTATGGTGTTGTTGATATGTGAAGCTCCATAAGCTTCCGTGAATTTTGGTCCATAATTCCCTTCTTCTTCACAGTAATGATTATCCAAACGACTTGGAAAAGGAACCGTCGTTTGTCTCGACTTGTATAACAATGTACTGTTCTATCCAGTGGATACGGCGTATTGGTTTGATCCAATACGGCGTATCGAGTTTGAATCAGCTTCAATAGTGGTTGAAATCGACTTGACTTGGTCTCTAGGGTTTGTTTTAGTTGAGCTTGGTAGGCTTCCAAATCCTCTCTCCTATAGTACCTTGCTCATTTGCCCGATTTGCATTTCTAAAGTTTTGATCGATGCTCCTTGGTTCCTTATTGCAGCATCTGTCAAAGCTCGGATTTTTATTGATCAAGTTTGAGTTTTCTTCATGTCCTTTTGCTGATTCACTCATGAATTTGCTCAGGGTATCTTCTATAGATTGCCTTCGTTCTTGGAATGAAGGATTAACGTTGTTCCTTTGATAGTACCCTGGAGCAGTTGGTCTATATCCCCCACCTTGAAAAGGTCCACCAAATTACGTGTAGTAAGCTTCTTCTAGGGCATTCCCTTCTTTTTGTGGGCAATACTTAGTGTAATGGGGTCCTTTGCATTGCTTACATCCAACCTGAGCAGCATAAACTTTTTCATTCACTTTCTTGATCTCTCTTTCAAGATTGTTTAATTGTGCTTGTATCGCAGCTAATCTGTTAGAAGTCTCAGTACTTCTTCCTCTTGATGTTCTTTGTGCCATTTTTGAGAGTATTCAACCATTTCTTGGATGGTTGTTTTGGCATCTGTAGCAGTTTTAGTTGGAACGACACCTCTTGAGTAAGGAATCTGTCGTGTTGGAACATCCAAACCATTGTAGAACAAAATCACCTCCTGCATCTCAGCCAAATAGTGTTGAGGACACTTCATCAAGAGTTCCTTAAAGCGCTCTCATGCTTGATAAAGGGTTTCATCTGGCTCTTGCTGAAAGTTGTTGATTTCCTCCATTTTCTTCGTAGTTCGACCAGGTGGACAGTATTTGTTCAAAAACTTTGTTTTAAGATCTTCCCAAGTTTTGATTGAACCAATTGGTTCATTTCTTAGCCAACGGCTTACGGCTCCAGTTAAGGATATAGGGAAGACTCGGAACATTAGTTGATCCACAGTGATGTTAGGAACATGGAATAAGTCAACTATTTCAAGAAATTTCTCAAAGTGCTCATTAGCATCTTCATTATCTGAACCGCTAAATGTGTTTTCTTGAAGCTCCTTAAGAAATTGTCCTTTTAGTTCAAATTGATATTTGTTATCAATTTTAGGCATAGCGACTCCCAATCCATAGTGTGTTCGGGTCTTGCTCATGTATTGCTCCATTGTTTCCGCCATTGCTTATTCTTCTTATTCCTTTGAGTATTCTTTGTCAGAAAGTAGATTGAAATCTGAAAATCTCAATTCGTCAAGGCTAAGTGACTTGAAGTGTTTCTTTGATGATCGAAATTCTCATTTAGGATCTTTGAAGGGTGTGTATAGTTTGTTCGTTGAACTTCTTGTCATATAGTACCTGAAACAAGGGATAAACAATCAGTAGGATTTGTTCCGAAGGAAGGCAGAAAAAAATTTGCACAAAAATTAATTATCTTAGTTTTTGTCCTAGACGATCGATACGTCGTATTTAATGGAAGTGGACACGCCGTATTAATCTGTTGAGATGAATACGCTGTATTGGACAGAGAACTGGAGACGCCGTATTCAGTGGGATAGGATACGCCGTATTCAACTGTCGACCAGAATAGTGTATTCAGGAAAAACAATTAAATACGCAAAAAATTAAACACACAAATATACAAGCAAACAATTAAAGACAAATATACAGAATATAAAAAAATATACACTAATCTAAATCACACTAATCCTAAGGGTTAGATCTAATCTAATGTTAAAAACCAAAATATCAAAATAAAAATCAAGATTAATTTTCACTCCCCGGATCAAATAAAAGTCAAGATTAAATTTCACTCCCAGGCAACGGCGCCAAAAACTTGATGTGTTGTAGTGTGTGGTTATATTTTATTGTTTCAAGTTTTAAATTTATATTTTGCCGACTAAACCAATAACAACACTTTAACGGGCAGTGTACCCGGTCAAGATGTAGCTTCGTTGGTAAGTAGGGTGTCGATCACTAAGAGCGAGGTTAAATATATCAATTTAATTAATATCTTGGTTATCTAATCTATGTTAATTCTATTCTAATCCTATGTTAAACCTATGTCAGTCTAAATCCTAATTCTAATGGTAACAAAGGGAGTTTTCAGCTGAGAGATGGCATAGGTTTGGTTGGTGACTACAACAATTAAAGGACACTATTAATCTAAGCAAGCAAATAGACAAAAGTAAAAGAGCGGTCGAACCTTATTAAGAAAACTGTATTAACCATTATTAATCATGATTAGATTGTTGGTTTGTTTATTATGTGCATGATTTTTCGCTCGATACCCGGTGGCATCCCCCCCCCCTATCTCCTTCTATCCTATATCATTCTTAATGATTAGGCGTTACATTCATCCTAAGACTAGGACACATTAATTCTATCATAATTAAAGCATAGGCATTTAAAGCATCCTTATTTGTAATTAAAAATTTATAATTTAGGGAATTAAAGCATATTGGGATCTTGTTAAACCCTTGATCATAGTGACTATACCCACTTACTGCTCTTAATGGAAATCTATACACTTAGTAGTCCTACTTGTTCCAGAAACTTTCCAATGGTTATCAGAACGTTTACTTGTTGAATTATCTAGGTCACTGCTAGTCTACACGATCAATAACCACTGGCAATATCCAATTAAACTAGTTAAGCTCCGAAGCGTATACTAGACACTGACTTAGAAGGACAATACTTATGTACTATTATTCTCAGATGTATAAATCACTATATGGAGAGAAATCCCGGACTCTGGATTCCACGTGGGTCCACTTAGCTGATCTTAGTTGATGATAGTCCATCGCATACAAAAGCGCGGGGTAACACAAAGTGTAAATTGTAAATATAAACAAGCTCCAAAGACCCAACACCCCCACAAAACACCCCACCCCATACCCAACGCAACATAAATCAAGAAATCTTATAAACAATTACCAAACATTCAAAAATTTCATAATATTGGCTAATCCCGAAGGTTTTTGTCTTCAAAGTCATAATAAATACAAGGAGTTAATAATTTAGCCAAGGTAAATCTAACCGATGGTTAACGAATGATACCAAAAAAACTGAACGATTACTAAGTATATGGAATTACTAGAGTTTCTCCTATGGAATTGAATAAGTTGCTCGACCTTCTTCTGCTCTTTTTCTCTTGAAAACTAAACTTTTGTGTTTAGGTTATCGAGATTATGATTTGCACACTTAAAAATAATTTTTGAGTTTCTATTTATTAGGTCTGGAAGTCGGTTGACTACAGCATATCCAAGGGAACATTCAGCCCCCACCATAGATTTACCCATCCCCATTTTAGTAACGGCCGTAATGGGGATTTCTTGGAGTAGGGACCACGTTTGATATCTTCCAAAATATTATATTATATCCATATCTTAAATACGGCGTATTGAGTCTCTCTGGATAAGGCGTATTGAACTTCATTCCTTTTGTGGTCTTTGGTGAGTGCAGGCGCGGATACGCCATATCTTCTTGATGGATACGGCGTATTGGTCTTCAAAATAGTAATCTTCAAAATATCTTCATTTAAGTTAAAATGCCGACTTTTGCTATCTTTCACACAATTACTCCAATAATTACTGCAATTCTCAATTATAAGCGATCAAAGTAACAATTCTTTCAATAATATCAAAATGGTTAATATAAACGTGGTACCAATACTGCTATAAAATAGACGTTATTTGATGTCATCAAATAGAATACCTAACGGTCGTTAATTATTTGTGTTACAAATAATTAATTGTGAAACTCAATTAATATGTAAATGTACATATATAATTAAATAGTCAAAAAGTCAAAACCTGGGGGGTGTTGTGACAATATGGGCCGGCCTAGGGGGAAGGAACGAGAGGAACACAAATTAAATGTGTTAAGATTAATTAAGCTTTTTCCCAAAGCTAAGTTAACCCAATCTTTCCTATAAATAGAAAAGTAACATAAACCTCATTATTAATCCCTTCTCTCTTCTTATTCTCTTCTTTAGCTTATCCAAGGAATCCCCACAAAAAGGAATCCGAAGGTTGGTATTCTAGTATATCAGGTACGCGGTATTCGATTGTCGTTATTTCGGGAACTAACATTCGGGTAATATCGGGTGACGTGTAGTGTGGATACACGTAGAGGTTACTTACTTTAGTAACTCTAAGGGTTTCGGGTTCGCATGGTTTAATACACGTGCGTATTTAGAAGAAGCCTTAGTTCTTCGTTAGCTTAATTGCTAAAAGGTACGACTTTTCTTTTATGTTTTATGTTAATTATATATGCTATATGTTTTCCTTTCCGTTGCATTTACTCGTGTATTATTAGGGTATTAATATTGTATTATATCACTAATTCCAACATGTTTGTGTTTAAGTAGACTATTTGTATTTGGTGAGGTTTATGGTCTTATTACACTTGTCTGATATGGTGTTGGTGTTGAAAAAAGAAGTTGTTGTGGCGCTAACTTGACGATAATGAATGTGATGACCATTACCGTGATCTTTTGTTTTTATTACACTTCCACTTCGACGCTTCCAACATTAAGGTAAAGTACGAGGCATGACTAGCAGGCATCAAAATAACAAAAATCAAGAGAGGTGAGAAACTTCAGGCCTACAACAATTCATTACTAATTAACAAACCAGTGAAATGCCCCTTTCATGACTTGACTAAAAAGGCCAAAAATTAAAACTTTTTGCAAAACCTAAAACTGACCTCCTGTTACTCTTGTATAAACTAACAACAATCTACTACAACCCAGTTTTCTGAAAGTATTTATATAAGAAAGTAGACTCGAATAGCTTTCCAACAATGGGTGAGACGACTTATACCCACTTATGGATTATTTTATACAAAATATATAAAACGACAAAAGTCTGCCAAATCTCAAAATTTTGGTCTGAAAAAGAACATTTGAAATAAACTTTTTGGTCTGAGCATAAATCTTTATGCTCTTGGTAAGATACATTTTAAACATAAATTTCTGGGTTGATCATAGATCTTATGCTCAGGGAATAACATTTTAAGCTAATTTTTCTTCACTTGCACTTTAGACCCATTTTCCTAGAAAACGGCTTCTATAACATGACATAACATCCAAACTTTCAGAATTCATTTTATCAACATATACTTCGTTAACATATTCATAAACGATCTAAATGACCTGCGGAATACATATTTTATAAGGTTTACCAAATACCCCGTTTTGACCCGTTTACACATACTTTAACACAAAAATATAACATTAACTTTGACACTTGAAAATAACATTTTCCAACCATTTCATGACACTTGTTCAATATCGATTGAGCTCAGTATGTAGTACTAAGCTCCTAAGCATAGTCTAACTCGCCTCCAAGCCTTCTACATCAAGTCCATAGGTCTTATTTCCAAGACCTCATATCCAATGCGTTAGTCTACAAAACATGGCAACTATAAAACATAAGCTTTCGCTTAGTAAGTAACCAGATTATAACATATATAATACATCAATAAGTTATACACGCTCATGAATATTACATATTAATTCTAAGACATACACTATTTTCAACTACTTCATCAGCATTTATAACATTGACATTATGTTATAACCACATATATCACATCAAACTATAAATAAGCATTGGTCACATAACAAATTCATCACATACCTTATTAGTCTACAACCATAAACTAACATTCACATATCTAACTATTCAAGTCTCTAGTTATGTCATACTCTTTAAGTCAAGACTCCTAAGTCCTTAATACCATCATTCACCACATATAATATGATAACATTAATATTACACATATTATAATCAAAGTTACTTGAATCCAAGCTAAGTTTGTTAAGAACATCATCTCCATTCTTTGACTCCTAAGCCACAACATAACCAACTATTCAATAACATAATTAAGCAATACTATAACAATTAACATACCTTTCATCATTTTTAAACATCATATGATCATATCGTGATCATATGTTAGAAAGCCCCAAATTTACTAACTTTAATCAAGATAACTTAATCCACAATTATTATAACCTTATAAGATTACTGTAAAACATCTTTTACCCAAAACCCCCAATTTAGGTACATAAACCCTAATTCATAAATTACCAATTTCAACTCAAGCAATGTTACTTACTTGTAGGGATGATTACTAAGCTTAACCCTTGAGCTAAAACCATAATCTTCTTCATCAAAGATCATCAAGATTTTGTCTTGCCTCCTTCTTTTCCTTTCTATGTCGACACCCACAAAACACCAACACAACTATAGAAACTTATTGAAAACCTAGGGATTATCTAGTTAGGAAGTAGGTAAAAGTTTGGTCACTTAACACCTTTGGTCCCTAGTCTTATTCCTTCTTATTTGTGACACATCATATTTTATATAAACACATTACACCTACTTTGACTATTAGATTGACTATCCGGTTTGACTAACCAATGCATAAAGCCTTTGAACTTATAAAAGTCATAGTCAAACTATTTCAATGGCACTTTAGTAAATAACGCTTAAAACCTAATTTTAGGGTGTAATACCAAATGTCAAGGGCATTTGTGAAAAAGAAAACTCAATGATAGCCTACCCGAAGAAGGTTTAAAAAGAGCTACCATAATTCCAGTCTTTCAACATAAAATGAATACCAAAGGAAATGAACAAACGGGCAAACGGACATGGGTAAACTAGCAAGCCCTAGCATTCCGACCACGTGAAGCAACATATGAGTCAAAGAAAAGGAAATCTCAAGGAAATTAAGAACCCAAAGAAGTCACTGAAGATCAAACAAAATCAATCAAAACTATTACTTTTCAAGGCAACACACAACACAAAAATTACTATTTACAAAAAAAACGTTACATGGGGGACCAATGGAAGATTGCGTATGGGGCACAGTCAAAGGACCAACCAGAAAAGGAGGAGGGAACGAAATGATGGGGGAGAAGAACGAGGAGGAAACCAATGAATTGAGAAGAAAGGGAAAGGGTTGAAAAGGGAACGATGATAACCAGAGAGGGGGGACAGTGGGGGGAATGGAACATGAAAGGAAGAAGATAGAAAGGAACGACTAGAAGAATGAAGGTGAAGGGGGAGAAGGAAAAGAAGAAAAAAGAAGGTGAGAAAAGGGAGAAAGGAAGAAAGAAAATAAAAAAAATCGTCACGCAAAGGAGGAAGCCGCAAGCAATGAACCACTATGCCGCGAAATACAATTATGCTTCCGCTAAAAGAAACAACAAAGAAGATGAAGATGATAGAAGAAAAGAAGAAGCGGCTTTCAACATATGTTCCAGTTTGTCCGTTCGAAAGTCTGCCGTTCAAACTGCGGGGGAGTATTAGATGGCTAAGTTATGTTAGTTTGACCGTTGACCGTTGACTGTTGACCGTTGACGGTTGACTTATTCGGCCCAAACCTAATTGTGGGTTTGGGTCCATTATGTTTTAGGGTTTGCATTGCTTACTTATTAAGCTATGTATTTAGTATAAATACATAGCCAATCTTCATTATGTAATCACAAAAACACAATCAATAATATATATCTTTGTTATTTTACATGGTATCCGAGCTCTAGGTAAGATCCACCAACAAAATTTGCTATCCTCCGGTCATCGGCTACTCGCCGATGATCCGGAGGGATTCCGCTATTTTAGCTTTATTGTTTTAATTAGGATTTCATTTTTCGTATTCAATGCATAAACCCTAAACCCTAGCCGTCAAATCGAAAAAAAAAAATGTTGAGTTGCCATGAATCAACTATATTTTTTTTCCTCTATTTGTTTTCATTGTCGAAGATCATTGTCGTTGACAACAAAAGTTGATTATCAAATTGCCACTACCTTCTAAAGGCAAAGCAAGCCATGACGTAAAAAAAAATCGTCACGCAAAGGAGGAAGCCGCAAGCAATGAACCACTATGCCACGAAATACAATTATGCTTCCGCTAAAAGAAACAACAAAGAAGATGAAGATGATAGAAGAAAAGAAGAAGCGGCTTTCAACATATGTTCCAGTTTGTCCGTTCGAAAGTCTGCCGTTCAAACTGCGGGGGAGTATTAGATGGCTAAGTTATGTTAGTTTGACCGTTGACCGTTGACTGTTGACCGTTGACCGTTGACGGTTGACTTATTCGGCCCAAACCTAATTGTGGGTTTGGGTCAATTATGTTTTAGGGTTTGCATTGCTTACTTATTAAGCTATGTATTTAGTATAAATACATAACCAATCTTCATTATGTAATCACAAAAAACACAATCAATAATATATATCTTTGTTATTTTACAATATTGAGGTTCCATTGTTTTACTTATAAGTAAACCTCAAATGTTTATTCACCCAACGATGTGGGAAACATTGTGGGAAAAATCTCACGTTGACTTTCTCTTGATATCGTTCCTATTTTGTTTACCAAAGACTATACCTCATTCACATCAACATTAATTTCGACATCGTTTAAGAGTTATTTTAAAGAAAATACATATCCGTACAAAATATTACTTATTCATATGATATGTTGATACAAAAGTTAGGCCGGGTCTTGTTTGGTCCGAATAGGCTACTATTCGGGAATGGAGTGCCTTTTTCTTGTACTAAGTGAACTTGTTTGGAGGACCCTACACAAGGAATAAAATACCGTTAACCTTATTGTGGGAGCAGAACCCACGATTAGACTCCAGCGTGAGAGTAAGTATATGGTTTTGAGAGAGTAATCGAGTGTGTTTAGGGTTTGAACGATACCTGTTTTGATGATAATTGCGTTCCTTTTATAGGCTGGATAATCTTTAGGGTTACCATAACTTTCGGCCCAAGTTGCGGCCGATATTGCAGGGATTCGGAATTATCCTAACTAATTTAAATAAGTAAAGCATATCTCTTATTTAATTATGTTATCCTTAAAGATAATTTGTAAAGATATCGCGGCCACGTATAGCGTGTCGGTAGCCATGACCCGCTTGCCCAAGTAACCGTGACCGCTGTGTTTAGGCTGAGAATCTATCGTTTAACTTAACAAGCCCGTAATAGTATAAATGGGCTGGGCCATACTATATGTCATTATGTTCTCCTAGTCTAGGAAGTGTGGCCGTGGTCGGGACCATGATCACGGTTCCTAGACTGTAAATCCTGTGAACCTTCCTTGAAATGCATAGCCTCTTAAACTGTAAGTTTAGCCATATAGCGGAATAATAGGGCTCGTATACCAAAAAACTGTGAAAACGGCTAAGTGATGGGACATGTGGGCCCATAAGCGCTTCATCTACCTCCCCATCTGAGCCATCCAAAATGTAAGTGGGGACACGTGTCAAGCATCCAACTGTGCACAACTGTCGAGGACATAGTATAAATAGGATCGACGATGACTGTTCATGTTTACACAATTTTCAAATCAAACTTCTATTTTCGCACATACAGCCGCACATGCTATTAATTTCTTCGGATTCTCACCACCACAGGTTAGTACACTACGCCATTTTTTTAAAACTAATAAAAAATGGGTAGGGGTACAATACAACTTGAAGACGCCGTATCAACCATCTCCGGGGAGTATCTTTTGGAGTTTACCTCGGAGTATGGTATTCCAGAGGACTTACATCCGGAGTTGCCTGGCCCAGAGGAAACCATCGTAGATTTTTTTTGGAGGGCAGAGTTGGCATTTAAACCAAGTTATTTGAATTTGCAAACTATCGCATCCCCCTGTCATAATTCCTTTTCGACGTCCTTGGGTATTACCAAATTCACCTTTCATGAATACCTTCCCTTGTAGAGAAATCACCCTTGGATTTTGTCGACGAAGACCATTCCTAGTGATTTCAGAGGGGGTCAGGACTGGAGGTCAGGCACGAGATGAAGTACCGCATGAGATCCCCCTGGCAGGGAATCCTCCAACCACGGAGGTTGCTCCAAACTTGGAGCCAGATGCATCCACAATGGGATCCCTAGTCCGCAAGAGGCGTCACGAGAGGCGTAGTGATGGGGCAAACGTAAATGCGCTGCTCAAGGTGTTGAGGAAAGACCACGTTTCCATCCGCTCCAAACAGAGTACCCACGGGGGAAAATCCTTAACGTCGATGGGGTTAGCGGTGGGCTCCTTTTTCGTCATACCTACTGATGCGAAGAGTGTGAGCGATCCTGACCCGCTGTCCTATGCAGAACCGCAACCATTCCGGGAGTAAGAAATTGCTTAGTAAGCTCTTTGATATGAATACTTTCGATTGTTTTTATCCCTCAAGTATAGTTATACTAACAAACCATTTGTGTCTTATATTGTGAGTGTAGGTCTTCTGAGATCCCCATCGGGAATGTGGCCACCGCGAAGATGCAAAACCTGCAATATGCGCGGAGTTCAGAGTCAGGGAAATCAACCTCTGTTTCATCCATGGTCGGGTCACCCGAAGGTATCTATCGACCAGGATGAGGCGTAACCAACAGTTGCTGCCTAGACACTCCAGATGCATGCCAAGACGTGGTAGACTACATAGTGCCACCGGGGTACTTTTTTGAGTTGCGTCATATATCTAATGCTTATTTTTTAGGCCGATACAACATAAACTTAGTGCAACAGGTAGGGGTGTTCACGGGGCGGTTCGGTTAGGTTAGTTGGAAGATTTAAACTATCCGTCGCGGGGCGGGTAATTAATTTTACTATCCGTCGCCGAACCGTACAAGGCAGGTAACCGGACATGCGGGTACCCGAAGTGAGCGGTTACCCGCGGTTCGGGTCACGGTTAACCGTTTTTGACGTTTAATAGAGTTTAACCGTATAAAAAATTACATAGTCTAGAACATAAAATATATTTCTAGTAAAATTAAATGACGTTGAATTTAAAAGTCATATAAAACTTAAGTATTTCGTTACAATAATTGCATTCAAATATTCATATATAACGTATTAACAAAAAATATTACTCGACGTTATAGATTACGATCACATTAATCAATTTTCACACATAGATTTTTACAAATGTTTACTTTACGAGCAAAAAAGTCATTATACAATAAAAGTATTGCAATAATCGGTTTATACTTGTACAATTATTTGAATATTAGTTAGAAAATAATCATGTATAATATGCACAGTTCAGTTCGGTTAACCGCGGATATTTAAAAGTAAAAACCGAAACCGAACCATTATAAGCGGGTTTTTTCGGTTTCGTTTTTTTTTGGTTTTGGTTTCTTCGGTTTCGAGTTTTTCGGTTTAGGATTGAGCGGTTCGGCTCGGTTCGTCGGTTTCACTGTTTTTTTGAACACCCCTAGCAACAGGTGGCTATGGGCTCTCAACCGAGGCTGTGATTTAAGCAAGAGGTTAGGTTGTTGAAGAAAGCCAGAGCCCAAATAGCCAGGCGGGATCAGAGGAATCAAGTGAGGGAGGATAAAATAAAAAGGATGAACCAAGAATTTCAATCCCTCTAGACCGTGGAAGAGGAAGTGCATGGCCTCCATAATCGAACAAAGAAATTAGACACCTTGACAGACGTCGAGGTTGATATGAAGAGGGTCGCGGTAGCCAAAAATACTAAGCTAAATGAGGAATTGGAAAGCCTCTGCGCCCAATTCTCTGATCTTCAAGTTAATAACAATCAAATGTCGCAGCAAGTGTCCAACTTTCAAGCGCAGGTCAAGGGCGAGGAGCAAATAAAAGCCGCTTTTGAGGATTTTAAGAAATATGAATATGATAAGGTTGAGCAGCGGTGTGCGGAGATGGATGCACAACTGGATGCGCTGAGCATAGATTTTGATAAGGAGCTGTACCCTCATATGCTGACGGTGATCGCAGGTCATCGATGGGTTATCGAGCATGGCATACGCCTAGCTGTCATGAAGTGTACCGAGTCTACAGAACTAAAGAAGGTGTTTACCAATGTCGTGTCCGCTAGGATTGCTAAGGGTATGAGCAAGGGACTTAAACATGGGGTAGAGCACGAAAAGGCTAAGTTAGACTTAGTGGCTATTGAGGCGTATGACCCTGAGGCCGATGCTAATTATGTCACAGCCCTGCATGCTCTAAAGGATTTAAGATACCCTCTTGCCGATCAACCGAAGAAGCTGAAGGATGCCCCCATAGATTTGATTATGGCATCCTTACACTTGGAGAGTGATGCTGGAGAAGACACTCTATAGTAGGTCCATAATCTCTGCCCTAGCTCTTCCCAATTAAAGATCCCTATTTACCCAGAGGTAAGTGACCCTAGAAATCCCTGGGCTTTCAAAGAATAGATACTATTAGAGGACGCCATCGCGGCTAACATAAGTCGCGCTGAGAAGAAGAAGAAGTGTCGGGTGGTGTGTCACACCCATGGGGTCGGTTCCGCCCACCACGCTAGGTATGATGGAGTCCCAGTATCCGTGCCCACCATTTCTCCTCAAGGTCTTGTCATCCTGCTAGCGGATGCTGCTACACAGACAGAGACATCTGAAAATGAGGCATTTGCTAGGTTGATTAGGTCCAATTTGTTACCACCCATGTATAATTTAGATTGGCCATAGTACTATCTGTGGTACTTAGACATTCTTGTTTGTAATATGTCTATGGGTATCCGTGATGAACAATGTTTATAATGCATTATCCACTTGTATAATTTTCACTTGTAGTGTCTTACATGCTCCGTAGGAGTCTTCTCTTATGCACCTAACGTCTTAGGTGTATGCCGATTTAGGACACATGATTCGTGGCCACTGGGTTGCAACCCTCTTATGCAGCAGACCCTTTATAAGGATATTTGGCCTATAATTATTCGGAAATAGTCATGAATGACAAATAGCATGAAGTAAAAAAGGAGATGCGAAAACTAAAAAGAATAAATAAATGACAAGTTTTATGTTATATAAAAAGGGCGCTAGGTTAGCTAGACCCAGCGGAGTTTTATTCATGTCCTAAAAATAAAAAGGAATAAATACATGGATTACTTTATTATAAGTCCTAACTGTAGTGGGAATTCATCCATGCATGAGCCGTGGCTCAGAGGTAAGACTTTTTTAGATTGACGATGTTCCACGTCCTTGGGGGGACCATTTCGTCCGTAGACCTTAGTTTGTATGCTCTATCTCCTAGTGCTTCTGTTACCTCATAAGGTCCTTTCCACTTTGGACCGAGCTTCCCTTCACCTATAGCATGACTAGCGTCATTACTACGGCAGACAAAGTCTCCTGGCCTGAAAGTAACACCACGGACCTTGGCATTGTAATATTTTGCCATTTTTAATTTGGTTTTTGCTTCACGAATTGCTGCGCGTTCACGCCGTTCTTCTAGTAAATCTAAATTTAGCCGTAGCTCTTCATCGTTGTGTATGGCGTCCACTGCCGCGGTGCGGTATATTGGCATTCATATTTCTGCGGGTATGACGGCCTCTGTTCCATAGGTCAAGGAGAAAGGTGTGTCGTCATGGCTTGACTTAATCATTGTACGATGGGCCTAGAGGTCATGGGGGAGTTCTTCGATCCAGTTCTTGTTTCCCTCACCTAAGCGGGCCTTGATTCCTTCCCCCAAGCTCCGGTTTGCTCTTTCTACGAGTCCATTGGACTGCGGGTGTTTCACTGAGGCAAATCGTTGTGTGATATTCAATTTGTCACACCAATCCTTGAACGGATTGTCACTGAATTGTTTGCCATTGTCCGAGACTATTTCTCATGGGAGACCGAAGCGACATACAATGTTGTCCCACACGAATTATTTCACCTGATTGCCTGTGATTGTCGCCACGGCTTTCGCTTCTATCCATTTCGTGAAATAATCAATAGCGACTATCAAAAATTTGACCTTTCCTGGTCCTTTCGGGAAAGGATCAGCTATGTCAATTCCCCACTTGTATAATGGCCACGGGGCCGTGATTGGGGTTAGCGGCTGTTGGGGGTTTCTTGGCACGGGACGATGTATTTGACAATCGTTGCATGTGCGTATCATCTCCCGTGCGTCTCGGTGCATGGTTGGCCAATAATATCCCAGCTGCATGGCTTGGCTACCACGGATCGCTGTCCTGCATGCATACTGTACGACCCCTCATGTATTTCTCGGATCACATAACCCGCTTGAAGTGGTCTGACACACCTTAGCCACGGCTTTAGGAATGACCGCCTGTAAAGAACCCCTTCCAAGAATTCGTACTATCTGGCCTTGATGTGCAGCTTCCTTGCCTCCCTTTTGTCATCTAGAAGAGTCCCTTCTTTCAAATATTTTATAATTGGTGTCATCCATGTTCGTCCATCTTCCTCTACCACGGTCGTCACCTCCTCCTCTTGTATTGATTTTTCTTTCAGTATCTCTACCAAGACCTATTTGGATAAATGCGCAAAACTGGTTGACGTAATCTTGCTCAGGGCATCTGCTTTCTTGTTTTGACTTCGTGGTACTTAGCTTATAGAAAAGCTAGCAAAGCCGCTGACTAGGCTTTTGACCTTCTTAAGGTATTTGATCATGTTTTATTCTTTAGCGACGTATGCCCCTAGGACTGGATTTGCTACCAACTTAGAGTCTACCCTTACGTGCACATTACGTACTCCCATCTGCGGCGCGATCCGTAGGCCAGTTATTAGTGCTTCATACTCTGCCTCGTTCTTAGAAGCAGTGAACAGAAATCCTAGCGCGTAGGTAAACTCCGTTCCATCCGGGCTTGTCAGTATTAAGCCAGCGCCAGATCCATCTACACATGATGATCCGTCCGTGAAGAGTGTCCACGGCTCCTTCGGGGTTTCAACCACTAATGTGTCCGATGGACTTTCGTCCAGCTTCTCTACAAGGAAATCCGTAAGGATCTGTCCTTTCATTGACGTCCTTGGCCAGAAAGTGATATTGTGTTCTCCCAGCATGACGCTCCATTTTTGTAATCGTCCTGCCACGTCGAGATGTGAGATTATTTGCTTGATCGGTTGGTCTGTAATAACCGCAATGGGATGCGCTTGGAAATACCTCCGCAACCTCTTGGCAGCAAAAAATAGTAATAGAACTAACTTTTACATTGGGGTATAGTTTAGTTCAGGGCCCTGTAATGCGTGGCTTACGAAGTAGACCGGCGTCTGAACCGTGCCCCTTTCGGTCATCAAGACGACACTAATAGCTCTGTGGGTGGCGGACAGGTATACAATCAGTTCCTCTTTTGGCTTGGGTGCTACCAGCAGGGTAGCTCTAACAAGTGCTGCTTTAGTTGCTTGAAGGCTTGTTCTGCTTCTGGTGTCCAATGAAAGTTACTCTTTTTAATGCACTTCTTCAAAGTTTTAAATAGCGGCAAGGACCTTTCCGCTAATTTGGAGAGGAATCTGTTCAAACTAGCCAACTTCCCATTGAGGATCTAGAACTCTTTGATTGCCCGTGGGGACGGGAGTTGT
Source organism: Tanacetum coccineum (assembly GCA_026074375.1). Classification (NCBI taxonomy): domain Eukaryota; kingdom Viridiplantae; phylum Streptophyta; class Magnoliopsida; order Asterales; family Asteraceae; genus Tanacetum; species Tanacetum coccineum. The sequence continues at coordinate 59,127 of BQNB010000961.1, forward strand.
AATACGGCTTCTGTTTTGTCATGGCATGGTCTTATCCCTTCCGGGCTAATCATGTACCCCAAGAACATTCCTTCTACTACCCCAAACGTACATTTTTTGAGGTTGAGCTTCATGTTGATTTTGCGTAACGTACGGAACATTTCGTTAATATCTCTTAGCATTTCCGCTTCTGTGTGACTCTTAATAACCAAGTCATCAACGTACACTTCTATGTTCCTACCAACTTGGCTGTCAAAATCCTTGTCCACCAGCCGATGGTACATGGCGCCAGCGCTTTTGAGGCTGAAAGGCATTTTGGTATAGCAATATACCCCTTGGCTGGTGTGGAAAGCCGTTTTCTCTTCGTCTGACTCCGCCATCTGTATCTGGTGATAACCTTTGTAAGCGTCCAGGAAACACTTAAAGGGGTAGCCGCAGAGAGATTCAACTTTCGAGTTGATTTCTGGAAGAGGATAACAATCCTGCAGACAGGCTTTGTTTAAGTCTTTGAAATCCACGCACATCCGCCGGCTACCGTCGTGTTTTTTCACCATGACTGGGTTGGATAGCCACTCATGGTAATAAACTTCTCTCATGATACCCGCCTCTATTAGTTTATGTACTTCTGTTTGGATGGCTTTTGCACGCTCCGGGGCCTGGCCCCTTTTCTTTTGTCTAACAGGCGAATATCCTTCCCGGATATTGAGTTGATGTTTAGCTATTGATCGTGGTACCCCTGTCATGTCTGACGGCTGCCATGCAAATATATCCAAGTTTTCCTTCAGGAGTGAGCACAGCTCCGTCCGCGCTTTCGCGGATAGCATCCCTCCGATTGCCACTTCCTGATCAGGGAAGTTCAGATGTAGAGCTACTTTAAAATTTTCAGGATGGACTCCAGCCTCTTTGGGTATCTCCCTAGACGTGTAACCACCATGGCGCACTCAGCAGGTATCAAGATAGTACTATGGATAGTCACTATTCCTCTGTCGACTGGGAACTTAAGCATTTCGTAGGCTATGGATGGCACCGCTTGGATTTCTCGTATTCCAGGTCTTCTAATGATACCATTGTACGGTGATAATGACCTTACGATCATGAAATTCATCCATGCTCTTGTAGAATGATCCGCATCTCCTATTGTTACTAAGAGCCTAAGTTATCCCAGCGGCCATATATTTTCTCCACTGAAATCGGTTAATGATGTCGTTGCTGGGACCATTTGGTTCTTGATTTCCAGTCGGAGCCGGTTGAAGCAGTGCTCATAGAGCACTTCCGTCAAGGAACCTCCATCTACATACATGCGGTGAATCGTGTGCCTGCCAATTTCCGCTTCTATAACAAGCGGACCTTCTGTCCTACTACTGGTTGTCAGCGAAGGGAATGTATTTTCTCTGACATGTTCGAAGCTTTGAGTTACTCTTTGCCTTGTCATTCTATGCCATGGTTGTATCATATAGATTGCCATGGACTTATCCTTGGCCGATATTTCCTTTTTCCCTACTTTTGGTTGATCTTTCCCCTGCTTAATTTCTTTAATTAAATGCGAGAGCTTGCCTGCTCGCATCAATTCTTCGATCTGCTTTTTTAACTGCATACACTCGTCCGTACTATGTCCTTTATCATTGTGGAAGTCGCAAAACTTGTTGCTGCTTCTCTTCTCCACCGGGGTTACCATAGGGGGTGGCGGTTTGAACTTCCCTGCTTTGGTCGCGAGGATTTCTTTAGGTGTTCTTGTAAGGGGGGTAAACTTGCTAGACCCCATCCTTCCCTTGGTTGACCTCGGAAGTCAGACCTCTGCTATGAAGCATGCCTCTTTGACTGGTCCTGTGTCATCCACGATGTGTGACCTTTTTTCTTGCCAGCAGCAGCGGCTTCTCCCCGTATGAAGGCAGTGGTAGTGATCATCATTTCTTTCATGGTCTTTGGAACATGTTCGTTGAGGTGCTTTGTCAATTCAGGGTTGTTAACCCCATGCATGAATCCGAAGATCCGCATGCATTCAGGGGCTCCCTTCATGCGTTCAGTTTCCAACTTGAATCGTTCCATGAACTCCTCGATGGTCTCTCTGTCTCTTAGTTTGATATTGTGGATTTCGACAGGATCTTTGACATACTTCTTTTGTTGCATGAAGTATGCTAAGAAAGCTCCTTTGAGATCCTTGTATCCGTCTATGCTCTCCAGAGGGGAGCTCATCGAACCATACTCTTGCGGCTCCTATTAGGGTAGAATTGAACATATGACACCAGGTAGGCATTTCCCAGCGTTCCACCGGTGCCGCCGCTTGGAAAATTTTTACGTGATCCTCTGGGTCCCCTGTTCCGTCATAGGTCTTCACGTTGTTAGACCTTTAGGGTATGAATGGATCCACCTCTTCACATATCCAGGGCATCGCCAAGTCATCCTTATTTGTAGGCTTGTTTCTTTTTGACCTGGACTTCCAGTGTCCCCCATAGCTGGTGCCGCTCTCTGATATACGGGATAACGGGGATTCACTTTCCATCCCCTTTTTCTCATAACGAGAGCAGTCTCTATCGCGCGAGCAATATTCACGTTTGGTCCCTTTCCCAAAGGAGTAGCGGGTATTATCATATAATTCTTCAACACCACATGAGCGATCTCTGCTTTGAGTATTATCTATGTTAGAAGAGTCCTGTCTGTGAGGGTGGCTTCTACTGTAGGAACGATCCTCAAAGTTTTCTTTGTCCGATCAAGATTTAGTTGTGCTTGGCGAGTAAGTATCACTAATTCTATCGAACGAGCTCTGCCTTCGATGACCTAGTCGGTCAAGCACATGTCGGTCATTGTATCTTAAGCGTTCCTGCACTTTTAGTCTCTTTGATGGATTACGGTACCTTGCGGACAAGGTCCTGACACTTGAGTTTTCAGATCCTCCTCTTATTCTTTTTTTTCCTGGGACTTTCTTCGAAGTCTAGCCTGGCGTGGACTTCTTTTCGCTTGTCACGGCGAATCTTTTCCATAATGACCGACAGGATATCCTCGTAATGCTTTTCAAAGAAATCCTAGATGTTCACCCTGGGTGTGGCATCCGCCTCTTTTGGCGTCTTTTCTTTTGTTGCAGGTTTCGTGATAGTAGTCACAATGGGGGTTGTGTTAGCCATTGCGCTCATTTTTCTAAGAGTAATTCCTAGTGTTGGGTCCCACGGATGGCGCCAACTTGTTGATACAAAAGTTAGTCCGGTTCTTGTTTGGTCCGAATAGGCTACTATTCAGGAATGGAGTGCCTTGTTCTTGTACCAAGTGAACTTGTTTAGAGTACCATGCACAAGGAATAAAACACCGTTAACCTTATTGTGGGAGCGGATCCCATGATTAGACTCCGGCGTGAGAGTAAGTATATGGTTTTGAGAGAGTAATCAAGTGTGTTTAGGGTTTGAACGATACTTGTTTTGATGATAATTGCGTTCCTTTTATAGGCTGGATAATCTTTAGGGTTACCATAACTTTCGGCCCAAGTTGCGGCCGATATTGTAGGGATTCGGAATTATCCTAACTGATTTAAATAAGTAAAGCATATCTCTTATTTAATTAGGTTATCCTTAAAGATAATTTGTGAAGATATCGCGGCCACGGATAGCGTGTCGGGTGCCGCGACCCGCTTGCCCAAGTAACCGTGACCACTGTGTTTGGGCCGAGAATCCATCGTTTAACTTAACAAGCCCGTAATAGTATAAATGGGCCGGGCCATACTATACGTCATCATGATACATATTTTATGTGTATGACAGTGTCGAAAAGTCATTTACATCATTTTTATTGTTGTTTTAGTTTTTCGTGGTTCCATGAAGTTCCGTCAAGCAAATGATTACGTGGACCCGTTATAGGAGACTTATGAATTATTTTCCGGAAATTTATACTCTTTGATAAATAAGGTTGTACGCCTATTTTAAGCGCGAAAACATGAGTAAAGACACAATTTAAAAGACTAATTTTTTTCACTCTCACTTACTCCACACTCATATATACGTAAAAATAAATGACAAAAGTATATATGTCGCCACTATTTGCATATAATCTTATGGTATGATAAGATTCGTAAAAGTTGTTTCGAACATTTCTTCTCCAAAGTTCTTAAAAAAATACTACTTTCGTCTCAAAATAAATGTCCGGTTTAACTTTTCAAAATATTACCTTTTCAACTTTGACATTAATTTTATTTCAAAGTATTATATAACAAACAAAATATATAATCAAAGTTGAAAAAGGAAAAAAATTAAAAAGTCAAACTATCCATTTATTTTAAGACGAAGAAAGTAGATGTTAAATCTTGTAAAATTAAAATTTAGGATAAAAAGGTGACATTGAAGACCTAGAATATGTAAATAGCTTTTTTTATCCTAGACCACTCATAACACCTTGTTCTATTAAAGAAGATACATATCCCTACAAATGATTACGTGAAGATGTTATGCTGGATGCATGAATTATTTCCCAGTAACTTATACTCTTCAAGAAATAAGGCTGTATGCTTATGTTAAGCCCGAAAACATTACTAAAGCACGTTGCTTGGACATATACAGACTTGTATCTTCTTTCAAATACATACAAAGTGTTACGTATTTGATAAATTAAGTTTATTATATTAAAAATTCGTAAATAGGTAAAAGTTGAGGTTAGAATTGTAAATTTTTATTAACTTATGTAACTTTATTGGGCGGTTGTTTTCTTAATGCTAAAAAACTTTACCGACGTCGTTTCCGTATATATAAAAATATACGTAGTAATTAGTAAATCATCTCTTATCGTTGAAAAGAATCGACTTGTCAGTCGCTCAGTCTCAACCCTTAATTTAAATTTAAATTTAATCATGCTTCAATTTCTATAACAGGTCGGCATCGACTTACCCTACGACGGCCATGTACACATTGTAGAGGATAAGTATCATCGTTTGTTCAGGCATTGAATTTGACAAATATCAATTGTCACACCCCCAAATTTCACAGCAGCGGAAGACTGAATTTGGGATTGTGACTTCATGGTATGAAGAAGACTTGATACGCGAGATAGACCTCTACATTCCAATATACCAATGCAGACTCCTTAGATTCTGTAAGATAGGACACCTGAGAAAAACATTGCTAAAGTGTCAACATAAAGTTGGCGAGTTCATAGGTTTTGTTGTTTGATAATAGCGATGAACCACAAGATTTATAAGTCATAGCATAATATAGTTAGTAATCCTATATATCACAATAAAAAGTATTTACTATTGTCTAAGCTCATGACACCGAAGCGTTAACAAGTACCATCATAGGTAAGCCCATGCAGATGTACAACCCGTGACATCCGTAACTGACTCAAATGAAACTGTATTTGCTTGACTAATGTTCAAGACAAACAGGGATGTCAATCCCGATAGATCTATCCATAACATTCGCGCTTACAAGAATTAACGGTTCATGATAAATTGGGCAACATAGCAAGTTGGGTTGAATAGGGACTTAGACCCAATAGTAAATCAGTAAATGTACTTGTGTTCAACTGTTAAAATAAGCAATGTTCTCACCCCAAAAGATGATTTAAAATAGTAAAGTAGGGGCTATGAAAACTCACCTTGTTAGTTAATCGTCTGGAATTGATAATGGATCAATGCACGTCAAATAGTGACTCGGTCAATCACCTAAGTAAGTATGACAATTCTGAGTTTACATTCTAAAGGCTTAATGTATGAATTGAATTATTCACATGATTCACCTAGCGTTGTGATATCGTCACTTATGTGGCAGTGTTTTATGTTTTCAAAATGTTTGTTAGACCGTTAGCTCTAGGGATGATACGCGACTTTACACCTATAAGTATATATATACATAAATTGGTAAAATCATGCGTCATAACTTATATTTACAGTTCAATGCTATCCCATATCTTAGGAATATAAATCATTAATTTGTAAGTTACTAGATGTTTATATATTTTCTTATCACGTCTATTTATTTATACCGTAGTCGTCAATTAATTCGTAGAATTATCAGTTTTATATATCGCGGTTCGTTCGACTCGTTTAAATAAATTACACAATTAACCCTTAAGTTTTCGGGTTATCTCTTTAAATCCCTTAGTTTTTCCAAAAAAGTATTATATCCAATGTTTAACTTTTATATCCCAAATGTTACGCTTTTAATCTTATAACTTTTACGTTTAAAACCCGAATAAGTTTTTAAAATATTTTTAGTGTCAAATAAATTATATAGACCGCGTTAGGTTCATTTACTCGTTTAAAATATAGGTTTCGTTGTCACTAAAAAATGTTGTTTATGAATAGAATAATTAGGGTTTACACATTGTATATTGAGTGTAGTAGCTTGTACACAAGTGATGGTGAAGAAATTGGAATGAAAACGGAGGTAAAACAGCTATTTTAGATGTCATGCTTAATGACTTGTACATTGTGCTTTGAAAACTTGTACTTGACTTGGAGGGAGTTTATATTTCAAATGAAATGTTATATTACTTGTATATATGCTTTAGTAGCTTGTACATTCACTTTAGATATTAACCCTTCATGGAATTAGGGTTTAGAGGTATACGATAACGGTTTAAAGCCCGTTTTGATATAACGTTGCGAATGGTACATTATAGGAATAATGTACTTTGTAATAAGGATATGATGATATTGACTTGAAATATTGTGATGTTTGCTTGACATATATGAAGACAGAATGGCCATTGATAGGTTGCGTAAGCTTGTCTACTTTAGTTATGCAAGTTACATGACATACTGAGATATTGACAATGCAAGTAATGTAATAAAGCAAAAAATTTCCTCGTATAATTGTGATCATAGTAAAATAGGTTGATGAAAATTCTTGGGTTGTTATAGTCTCCACCCCTTATAGAAATCTCGTCTCGAGATTTAGTTGAAAGTTATAGTGAATAGATGTAGGTACTAGGCATGAATTTAATTTTTATGTTAGGCTAATCAAGGTCACAAGTCCACGTGTGTGATGCATTTATAATTATGTTGTACACCATAATTATAATTACTTCCTTTCACACGTCTACTTATTTTCAAGACTACACCTCTTGATGATAGCCAATAGAATTTCTTCAGATCCTGATAGAACCTGGGTGGATGAAATACTTTGATTTGTGGAACCTATGGGTTATGGGCCCACCACGCTTCTGCTGCGCTACTCTGATCGTAAAGAATCGCTATTCATTAACCTTTAAAAGTCAACATCGAATAAGAATGCTATCACAAGTCTTTGTCAAAATTTTCATACCTAGTGGTATTGAAATCATTTGACATTGTATAGATTCTTGTGTGTTTCCTTGTTATTATGTTGCAGAATATAACAGAAAATTTTAGAATACGGAGATCATGGAATGAGTAATGTCAAGGAATGATTATGAATTTGTAAGAGAGTTGCTAATCACGTGAGATACAGATTTTGAAATGAACAGATGATGAAGGTAATGAAGGTAATAATGATAATGATTAAGGAATTGTTTGTACAAACGGATTGAAAGAAACTTGTTTGTACGTATGTTATATACTTAAGCCTATTTATTTATAATTAGTCACTTACAAAAAGAAGCGTTCAACTCCTTGTAACTGAGAATTTATAAATTCATAGTTCGGAGGTTTATAATTTCCTTATTCAAATGAAGAAGTGACCTAATTCATTTCAATAAGATGATCATAAATCGTCTTACCTAAGCATAAAAACATGATATGGTAATGTGTAGAAAATGATAGGATCATGAATGGTTAGATAATATTGAGATGTTGATTGTACTGACGCCCATATAATCAAGGATGATAATTTATGTTGCAAAGGTATGAGGAGAGTATTCAGAGTTGAACATAATAGAATTAATGGAATTGACAAATGATGTCGAGTTTTGATATCATCAGATAACAAGATGTAACGGAATCATCACTTTATTATTTCATGGATAACTTTACATACGAACTTTACATATGAAAAAGAGTTGATACTTATGCTAATTATCTTGTAGTAGGATAAAAGTAACAGACGACGAGGATTGTTGCTTGATGATTGGGGTTTTTAGATTGAAGAAGATTCTGATGAGAGTTGAATATCCTCGAGAGTTGTTTTTAGGGTAGAAATCCTAAAGTGAACAAAATTAAGCTCATCCCTAAGTATGTTTTCCTGTGGCCCTGTTGTTTGCTTTTGAGCATTGATTCGCATAATGTCCTTTCTTTCCACAGGCATTACAAGTTACGGATATGGTTTGAAGATTGTTTCTAGTGGTTGGTCTTTTGTTTCTGCAGTTCTTGGTCAGATGTCCTATCTTGTTGCAAGTCCGACACTTGACAGTACAAGGACCTATGTGATGTAGGGTGCATCTTTCACACAAAGGACGATTCCCAGTATACCCATTGGTGGCAGTATAAGTCCTGAAGGTTTCTTGCTTCCTGTTCTGCTGCTGGTGGTGATCATTGTTACGGTTGTTATTGTTATAGTTATTCTGATAGTTGTTGTTGATGATGTTTCCCTTATCCTCAAGCTTTCGTTTACGATCATTAGCTTCTTGCACAGAATCATGCTTTATTATCTGATCCATTAACCTCTGGGCTATGTTGATGGCTTCCTCCAAAGTTTGAGGCTTCGAGGCAGTAACGTTTCCTTCAATACTTCTAGGTAATCCATTGATGAAGACTTCTATAAGTTTCTCGGCGTTTGGTACCATGTTTGGGCATAAGACGGCTAATTCTTGGAATCTCCTAATGTAAGTCTTAAGATCATTTCCTTTCACAACCAAGTTGTAAAATTCGTCTTCCATTTTCTTGACTTCAGTTTGAGGGCAATACTTATCGGTTAAGAGTCTTTTCAATTCGGTCCAAGTGATTTGATTGGCTTGATCTATTCCAATAGGTTGAGCGTATGAATTCCACCAAGATAGGGCATCATTGGTTAAAGTACTAGTAGCATATGTCACTTTGTTTTCTTCGGCACAGTGGCTACGAGAAAATAATAATTCAGTCCGCTCAAACCAGCGAATGAGGCTAACTGCTCCTTCCGTACCATTGAAGTAGAAAGGTTGACAGCTAACGAACTCTTTATAGTTTCCCGTTTTTGCTACAGGAGTTCCTGTAGGTCTGGTGTTCCTGTTGGGATTACTATCACTTGTCATTGATGCAGCTTGTGCTTTCAGAGCTGAGGAAATGCCATCATTAATCAGTTGCTGGATGGCAGCTAAAGTTATGGCTGGTGTTTTAGATGTTGACATCCTTTTGGGAGGCATTCTATCAACATAAGATAACGCGCAGTAAGAATGATATCCTAAGTTATAAAAGAGAATGTGATGCTTAAAATGCTTAAAGAGAAATGCTTATTTTTGAATTTCTAAGCACTTAGAGGTTATGATAAAGACGGAGATAATGATGCAAATGGTGGAAATGATGATGAAAGAGCGATAAGTTGGAAACAATAAGATACGAAACGGGATTGCCTTTATAAATAACTTGCCTTCTTACTGTACATAGTCAAGATTTGACAAGCGTTTTTATTTATACCACACATCCCATGGCTTAGGATAAAGCTATAACTAGTTTAAGAGTTTAATGATTTTGAGCTGGTAGATGATATCCTAAAGATCTTCCTGATTTGTTTGGTGACGAGCTTGGATTTTCTCAATTATTCGTGGGGTGGTGGGGGGGGGTGTTGTGGGGGGGGGGGGGGGGGGGGGGGGGGGGTGTATTGCTGGGGTTGGTTTGTTTGGGGGTTTTAGTAGGGATCACTAAGCAGTATGTTTGGATCTGACTAGTGATGACATCCTAAACAATCCTCACTGAATTGTTTGGTGACTGCAGGGGATTTCCTTAATGAGAATTTGTTTCAAGAATGGAAATTCATATAGTGAGCAAAGGAAATCTTTGTCCTTTTGGCCCTAATTTCTTCTTTTAATTTCTGCTTTGAAGTTTGATAATCTTTGTACGGATTCCTCTTAAGTTTCGTCTTTAGTTCCGTTTACCATAATACGTCCGTCCTTCTATTTTTCTCAATGCGGGGTATAAGAGAGTTCATCTAGGAAGTAATTCAAGAATACTTCGAGCTTGTTTCTCCATGATGTTTAGATACATCTTATCTGAACATTTTCCTTATTTCAGAAATTACCTGAGGTGGTGAGCGAGGAGTCATAAACTGAGAATATAGTGGTGATACCAAATCACAGTATGATTCCAGGATGAATTAGAGAAATGTAGTATAGGAGGTTAAGGAAGTAAGATGGGAATGGATTGGCTTCGCTAGGTGTAATAGTTCTTCAGGAAAACAAAAAGAAATATTAGGGATTAAATAGTAGTGATGGTGGCAAATACCGGAGATGGAGTCCAAAATACTGGTGGATGTAATAGAGATCAGTGAAGAAATAGGTAATTCCTTAGCATAAAATGCTTGTATGTTCTTCAAATAAGGATTATTGTAGAAAGAGGAAATGTCGGTGGAATCAATATATCGTTTGAAGTTCCTAAAGTTACCAGAAATGTTTCCCGATGAGAGAGGCTGAGAGCGCAGCGCGAGCGCAGAAGATGAGACCAAGTATAGTTAAGAATATTCATAGAGAAAAAGCATCCCACAAGATCGAGCGCGGTAGAGTGGTTGGGAGAAGACATCGTTTGGTTAACAACTCATTTGTAAATAACATAAGTTAGTTAGATATATATATATATATATAGTTATTTATCTTTACATATTGTGCTCCGGAATGATGATAGTGGCGAGCGCGCTCGCGTTTGATGGCTGAAAAAGAAATGTGGTTATAGTTAAGGTTTTTGACCTTGTTCTCTATACCATGGCGCTGATAAGCCAAATCTGTAAAACCCCCATTTTTATATCATAATACCAGCAAAAAGCTAATCTGGGTGGGGTCATGACTTCATGAAACTACAATCATAAAATCATAGAAAACACCCAGAAGCTGAGGGTGACGGATTGCGGGGGGAGTATTCAAAAGATAAGTTATCGTTTCATTCACAAATCATAGTTTTTTACAAAGGCAGGTCCCAAAATCTAGTGAGACATAGAATGTGAAATTTGATAAACAAGTTTAGCCACTTCGAGTCCCATGCATCCATTTCTTATATTGCTTAATAACCTGAGATAAACATGCTAAAAAGTCAACACAAAGGTTGAGTGAAATTCATAGGTTGGATAAACAGTTTGAATACAAGTCATAGTTGTAATAATAGTACAGAACACAATTATTATGAAAATGTTATTGTTATGATCGTTTCACATTAAAAAAACCCGTTTTATTGTAATAATTGCAATGAATGCAATTATCTTAGTATCCGTGTATTACTGCGTTATTGTCTTGTGTTGGTCCTATTTGGTATGTCTTGTATATATAGTCCTAGTCTAAGCTCATGCACACTAAACTTGACTAGTGTATATATATCATACCCAAAATGATGTATATATATATTTAGATAGATAATGGCCCTCGATGTAGGTAATTGCCATAAACCTATGAAATTCAAATATCATGTGTGACGGTTTACCTATCCTGCTAACACAAACAGATTCGTCAATCCCGATAGATCATCCCACCACCCTCCGCGATCCCCTCCAGGTGGATTTGGCCAATATTTGCGTTCACCCGTAAGTGATTAATGGTCCATGATAATGAGGGACTTTTAGCATAAAGTAACTTAGACATTAGTCGTAATGGTATATCAGATTAGCATATAACATGTAAAAACACTTGTATTCCTGGTTTAAGCATGTATAAGTCTTTGAAAAGTAATCACATTGTTATAAGATAAACGAGTATTATTAGAGTTTTGTAGACAACATGTATCCCCCTGCGGGTTTATAAAACATGTAAAATAAGATAAGGCGAGTTATTAATCTACACCAAGTCTTTGAAAAGAATCACATTGTTATCCAGATAAACAGTATGTAAAAGAGTTTTGTTAACAAGCATGTACCCCCTTGCGGGTTTAAAAATTTGAAAATAAGTAAAGCGAGGTTAAGAACTTAACCTGAAAGTAGATGCAATAAATATTTAGAAAGGAAACTGATGACCTTCGTCACAATCTTAACAGGGGAATGTTGATATAGCAAAAATGAATAGTAAATAGCTACGTCACGCACCTGAGTAAATATGGCAAGTCTTAAGAAGATTGTACTCTAGAACTTTAGTTTTAAGAGTTATGAGTTTGATTGAAGAGTTTGGAATTAATGATCAACCGTTCGGAGCCATCTAATTCAGAAGTCCTTCAATACACCGTTGGAGGAGCTGAGGGCACTCTAAAAATCATAAACCAACAACTGCAGTCAGAACGTAATACCAAGATAACCGCCTTAATATGATGCTCGCTATTATTGTGATATGATTAATAATCACTTTTAAGCGATTAATCAATATTGAAATGTTAAGCACGAGAAGCGTTTAATTAAAGTTTATGTCTTGTAAAGGTTTTAAACATGATTTATTACTTTTCAAAATGTTACAATTTTAGACCCTTGAGTTTGCAAAGTGCAGAATTTACCCTTGGAGTTTTGCACTTTTACCGACTTTGGTCCCGTCAACTTCAAAAGATAGTCCCCAAGTAACCTTGCACTTTGAAAAGTGACCAGAATAAACCCCTATAGTTATAACTTGATAAAATGACATATTCAGCCCCTTTTTTGTTATAAGTTTCTATGAAAGTTACCGATATATAACCCCTTGCATGATTATAAATACAAAATATGTCCAAAATTGCCATGCTAGCTTATTTTAAATATTCAAAAGATATGTATAAGTTTATAATAAACTAAAATATGAAGTTTTAAACGTAACTAAGTTTAAAATAAACGATTTGTTAGGCTAGAAGCTAAAACAGGTCATATTTTGGTTTCAAACTTAACGCTCGGTTTTTAAGTTCAAATTCATTCATAATCAGATAAAGTTGGTTATTTTAAACATTATTTAAAGCATGCTGCATAGATTATAAACAATATTAATTATTATAACATTTAAGTTTTAAGAAAAAACTCGAAATTAGGGTTTCGGGTGTCACGGTTTTGGATCAAAATAGGAAAATGGAGCAGGGAATTGAGTTAGAAACTTAACAAGAGTATATTTAGCATCATTATGAAACATTATAAGAGTGTAGGAGAGAAGAAGAATCCTTAGCACATGGTTTGAGCTTATAGCTTGAAAACGGTTGAAATCGAGAACTTTTTAGCTTCGTACGCCCTTAGAATAACTAATCCCGGCTTCTTTTCTCTTGGTTTTCTTTTCTTCACTTCTGTTCATAGGGACTTCTTAGGATCTATTAGAAATTCATATTGAAGCTCTACTAAGGATTGCTGCTATGATGGGTTAGAGAGGAGGAAGTGGGGGATGAGTTGAAATGAAGAGTTTATGGTCCTATTTATAGTCAAATGACCCTTAAAGGCCAAGGTATGCTTATGATCTGATATGGGACATGTGTAAGGGCTAGAGGGTGATGTGTAAAAGCTATATGATGAGTATAAGGGCTATGGAGCTAGGAAAGCGAAGGTGGAAGTTTTTAGGTGTTTTTGGGTGTCCATGGCTAGAGAAAATGAGGTATGTGGCTCATTTAGTGTCCAAGGATTCAAAGGACGTGCTTGTAAGCAGATTAGGGATGAAGGAGGTGAGTCATGGAGGTGCTTGTTTGCAAAAAGATTAGTTAAAATGGGTCAAAATGAAAGAAACTAGGTTTCGGGTTCATTAGGGCTTATTTAGGGTTTTCAAGCTTGTAATTCGTGTACATTTGATCAATAATGATGGATTAATGTTTGTAAGGATTGTATTAAGGATTAATAACAAGAATTGATAGGTGGTTCGGGTTTAAAATGGGCGAAAACGAGTAAAGGGTCCAAAGTTCCAATTAGGGCACAATTAGGGTTTCTTGGATTCAATTTGCATATAGTTGAAGTAAAATGATTAAATGATGACTTTATATGATTGAGAATGTTGTAAATAAGTTATTACAACTTATTTGAGTATTGGTTTAGGTTTACAATGGATAAAAACAAAGAAACGGGTCATAGTGTAGTATTTAGCTCGGGTTAGGGTTTCTGAGTTTTGAATTAGGGTTTTAAGAGTAAAAATGTGTATGAAAGTTTATGAATAGTTTTTAGTGTCAAATAAATTATATAGACCGCGTTAGGTTCATTTACTCGTTTAAAAGTTCGGTTTTGTTGTCACTAAAAAATGTTGTTTATATTTTTCCACCTATCGAATTGGTCTTGTTTCGCTAACGAGTTGTCGACCCGTTTGGGTCTCGGCTGGGACGACCCACAAACTCAAAAACATGTAAGTTTTAACACTCCTAATGTCTAAGTTTTTAAAATCGAAGAATTTCATGCGTTATTGCTCTTTGTAAATACATTAACCGACCCCATGGTCTGCTCCCTTTTCTTTTGTTTTCTGCCAACCAACAGTGGGGTTAGTAACCACTGTTGTGGTCTTCTTTTTCTCATGAGATACACCCTACATTTTGTAGACAATTATCGAGACACAAGGGCGTAGTCATGTCCTTTGCAGGCCTAACGGCTGCAACAGCGGCAGCAGCCTACTCTTGCTTGTTTGCGTGCAAAGTGGTGCGTCCTATATTGTAAACGAGTGCTAATTACTATGGGGTCTTGGTACGGGCAAGCAAGCGTGCCTTGCCTGGTTTCTTTAGGGGCTGCGACCTTTCCAACAGTGAGCCACGACTCGTTGTGGTTCGTCACATACCACCTCGTTACGTCCAAGTAATCACGTCGAGGTCACTACTATAGAGTCCTATGCAAATTCCGTATTCCCCTAGCATCTACTCGTCCATAGTGAGCCAACGTTTTGTTATAATGTACACGTTTAAAGTTTTTGTAAAACTTCCTTATTCGTTGTTCATTTTCTTAAATGGTACGTTTATTCTAGTTTATTTTAGAACGACACTTACGTTCCTATTTTCATGCACGGTCCAACGAGAATTCGGCATGCGTACGCACACAAGGATCGTGCATGGGTCATATATTCATGTTGTATGCTTGCCATGTGAACCGAGGCCCTCGTCTAGCTTGTCAAAGCTAGGCGTGGTTCGTTTACGTCATACATTAGACTACAAGGAAAATAACATAATAATGATTGGCGTTAAGCTACGAGTGCGACTTACCGAGGTCCAAGGTTGCTAGACGATGAGGAGAGGTGATAGTGGTAAGAAAGGCTCGAACCAACCCTTGGTTAATACTACCCTTTAAACCTGACGTTCACTAGCTCAAAACTCTACTCGAACCGTACTTCTCTTGCTTGATTTTGTGTGTGAGGGTGATGTTAGAAGTGAAGAAAATGGGTTTCCATTTATATTACAAACTTGCATCTACTGAAACTCTTCTCGTGAATGTCTATTATTCACTCACTATTGAGCATAGTTGTATAATATATACTATATTAGGGAATATGCACTATTGGTGTGTTGAATGAAATACTGGCATGTGAAGTCTTGTAAGAAAGAATGGGTGGGGTTTTGGTGTAAGAGAATAATAATGATGATGTTTCATTATTATTATTATTATTTATTATTTATTTTTTTGACACAAAAGCAATAATGGTGATATTCGCGTGCTATTTAGACTTTCTATAACACGAAGTTGTACATGTCGTTCATAGAATAACTTTCTTTTGAGGTTAACGGTAAATTTTGCAAATTTTGCGGTACGAAATTTTACATAAGAAAAAAGAGAAATTTAGATTTTTACGGGGTGTCACAGTCTCCCCAGGTTAGAAGATTTCGTCCCGAAATCAAAACATTGTAGGAGATTGTGGGTTTGCGAACAAGTGAGGGTATTTGCTCTTGAACTGGTCCTCACATATCCCTAGATGAATGTCTCGTCATCGGGACGAGCCAATACGACAAAATATTGGAGATATATCCGTTGAAGTAAATAACAAAAATCTTAAATTATTTCCCTTCCCCCTTTTGTCTTATAACTACCACCTCATTTCTCTCAAATTTTCAAACTTAAATCCAACTACAAAAATAAATCAAATGGCCTGTTCGCTTCCTCATACCAACTCCGAAGTTGAAGCCTTGGTGCAAAGATTAATTAACGAAGACAAGGTCGTTCACAGGGATCCTCTTGAGTTAGCTTATCGGTGTGAAATATCATGCGTGTCAAGACGATCTAGAAAAGCTAGAAGAAATGCAATGACAGGTCTCAAGAGAGCGTGCGTTTGATTTGCACTTTCTTGGAAAGAGAGTTTCAGCTAGAAATGATCGCAATTGCATCTTTCTATGTAGGTATGGGAAGGCTCATAGCTAGAGAAAACACATGGGTGCTAAGTTGCTTGGCTCCGGAAAAAGTATCCCAACCATAACACGCGAAGGTATAGGGTGTCTCATCACAAGGCTGTAAATAAAAATTGCTATCTTACCGAGAAAGAGTTACACCAACTTCGTATGGACGAAGAAGCTCTAAGAGAGACGTTGGAAGAAGAGGCCATGAACAAAAAGGCACAAGAGGAATAGGTAGCCAAAATCAAGCTGAAGAAACAAATCCTTTTTATAGAATTGTGGGTAGTGGATATGACTCAGAGTACGAGTCATCGATTAAAAGATTTTTAGAACTGCGTAACTAATGTTGTTGTACTGCTTTTGAATAAAGCATTGTTGCCTTAAACTATGTACTTGTATCTTCGCCTTAGTAACACAACAATTTTTTTTGTTAGTAGTCTAGTAAGTTCTAATGAATGCATATGCCTTCTGTAGTATCATAATATTTCGTAAAAAAAAATATTTGTTTCATGACTGCTGTCTTGCCACAGTGTCATAAAGTGCTTGAGTACACATTTGAATGGAACAATTGAGTAATTATGGCTACTGTCTCCACACAGTATTATAAAGTGTTTGCGTGATATTTATGATTGAATAATTGATAACAAGATTATTGGTCCCCTCTAACTGTATCATGAAGTGTTAGAGGGATAGTGTTATCAATCTGTAAACTTTCCGATTCCCAAAATAATTAATTTATGAGATTAAATAGCTATTCAAAAATCTTTCGGTGATTGATTTTACCTTAAGGGATTGAAGTAAGATTTAAATTTCTATGGGGTATCGCAGTCCTTCCAAGTCGAAAACTTTCGTCCTGAATTCAATTTTCGATTCGCAGTGTAGGTTAAAGAAAAAAGGAGGATTGTGCGAGTGGACTCTAATGGCTAGAAATTGGCAACCCTGTTTATGCTCCAGCGCTATATATAATTTGTCAATTTCTCACATTTGTCAAAACATAAGATAAGTTTTAAATTTTTCATCCTTCCTTCGGTTAAAATGTCGTATCTCGTTCCCCTGATCGCGGTTGTGTTTGTTGTGGTGGTTGGTAGTTATTTGGCGATCGTTCCACGAGAAGATGATCACCAGTACATCATTGTAATAATAGGGCTTATTATGCCACTCGTCATTATGGCGATTGGCGTGGAAGTTTTCTGAAAAAAGTAGCTTTCGTCAGTAGGCGAGCGGGTTGTATTACCGTTTTGTTCTTGGGCATTTTAATTAATCTCATGATGAATCCTCCAGGAAGAATCATCGGACGTTTCATCTTTAACTTTTGTTTCGTTTATGTAGGATTGAATCCTCATGATGTATCGTTGATGAATCGCAGTCTTTCATAGTTTCTTTGAGTATTGTTTTTAATGTGATGAATGAGTAAAAGGTGTACGCGTTCAAACTTTTGTTATTATGTCGAATACTATTGAGCATATCTTTGTCGACCTATCTTATACATAGTTGATCAGGCTATGTATACTTTAGGTTTACATTGACATCCCTTTTTCCTTTAGTTATTTGTTTGTGATTGTAAGCATAGTCAGTACTGAGACCCGTAGTGTATATAAATCGTCACGTCTTCCAAGCATCAGGTGAATGATGTTATGTTATATGTCAATTTGTGGTTTGTTATTTCTTCGCCACTTTCTACCATACACGTGGTCTTCTAAAAGTTTTTGTCCACTTTGTGTGTTTATCTTACTACGTGCATATCGTTTCATATGTTGACGTGTATTATCTATGTGTTTGTAAAATTATAATCTCAGCGTATAAGTTATTCCGAATAATTACTTTTGTTGTAAGTTCAGGGTTTGATCGCAATTGCTCTTGCTAGTCATGACTATGTCCATCAGGATTATTTTAAATCAATATTCCTCACAAACTCCTACCCACTATGCCGCCCCTTTTCCTATATCTTTCAAATTTCACTTTACTCACTCTTCATCTCAAATTATCGCCCACTTCACCACATCAAGTTTTTCATCTTTTACTTTGAAGCCATCGAACACCGATCTTCATGGAATTTCCGATCGAAATCTTCTCTCCTGTCATGATTATAATCATCATATCACTCGTTTTGCTTGTCTACCCGATGTGTTTCTTCTTACACGGCGATGCATCTGTCCATTTTTACGCATTTTTACATCGTTGGTGTATGTCCTATATTTTGCATTTTGTTGCATTATAACGGAAATTATTATGACTATTTGAATAGGATTTTGCGTTGTGTATTTTATTGCTTCATCCTTCCCGTTATAACCATATATTACTATGTACCCCACCTCGCATCTTGGTATGATTCGAGGTTATTACCTGGTAAGCTTTTAGAAGTATTCTGTATTTCTATTTCCGTGGAAGAGCGTTTATTGGTTGCGAAGGAAAGGAAATTTTTGACTGACAAAATGTCAAATAATGAAAGAAAGAATTGATTTTTGTAGGTTAAAATGTTTCATCCATCATCGAAACATGATATGTGGGCCTTTTGAAATGATCCTTCAAGCTTCATAGTGCCCATTAGAAATAGCTTCCCTATCTTCGTTTCCTGAGCACATGATTGTATTTTTCATTTGTTGGGCAATGGGTATACTTGTTTTGCACTGAGCAGTATTTTTAATAGTGTCATTTCGTGTTCTTCATGTGAATTCAAAAAGATATTAAATATGTGGTTCCTCCTATACCGGGTAAATGCACTCAGAAAGCTTTTAGAATTGATACTTCATTTATTAGTTTACTAAAGTAAAGTACAAGTTTTCCTCAATTTCTCTGCTTAGGTGTCTCCTCGTAAACTGGGATACAATGTTGTAGCGAGTCTGGCTATTTTTCTCATATGCCTAGGCAGGCTAGAATTATCTGAATCTGATCATGATCCTCAGTGAGTCTGTCCTCGACATCAGCTACCCTTATCTGTAATAACAAGATCTCATTCTCTGCAGCGGCGAGAGAATCCTATAATTCGGATATTAGAAGCTCTTTGTCTTCGGTGTCTGCACGAAGAGTGTCAATTTCCACCTCTATGTCCTTTAGTCTAGCCGTCACATCTTCTGGGTTGAGTTCTGGTGTCTCGGATGCGGGTTTACCATCAGAGAATGTAGTGGCATCTGGGTAAAATGGCGATGATGGTGGTCTACTTCTCCTTTCGAAGAGGGTCCAGGTGCTTGTGAGATTAGCTGTAAGAACACTTAATTAAGTATTTCATTAGGGAGAGTTCACGCCTTAGTAGGGTCAAAGTTAATTCCTAGTTCAGGTAATGGGTTGCCGGAGAGAGGTGGCAGTCCAAGTCTTCTTAGAAGGGAGTGTCCCGTGTGGCTTCCTGTCTGGGGAGTTCCAGGCACGTTGCTGAAAGTGGAGGAGACATTTATTGGTTACGCCCTACATACAATTTCTTCTTCTTATTTTTCGTATTTGGGTAAAGATTACCTTATGGGTGCCATCTATTTTGAGATGAGTGTATTTGCATGTTTGACATGGTTGCAACCTAATGTCTAGTGGATATATCTAAAGATGTTTGGATTCAAGCATTGGTATGTTTCTTGTTCTTTTTGGGAAGGTTATTCGTAATTTATTAGTCGCATCCTTATTTTAAGACCTAAGATGGTGATTGGAAAGTATAGTAGGATTACAAACAATAGATACATATTTGCAGGGTTTATATTATTCTTGACTCAGGGGCTGGTGTAAACCTATATGTCTTAAATTTCTTTCCGTAGTTTTTGACTGCTAATTGCGACTATTGTTTCTTACTTTTACCGGGCGTGTTTTTAATTTCTTCCCATTATGAGTTTGTTGTTCACGTTTTCCGACGACGTGACATTCGTCAATTATTGGTGTATTCAAGCGGTACATGCTTTTGGTAGGTTTTTGTATACTTTGAAATACTTTTAAGGGTATACCGACATAGTAGATAGTAGTATAGGTATTTTTTTTCAATGGTTGCTATAAAGAGTCCTTGCATAGAAGTAACAAGTGGTGTGATTAGCAAGTAATCTTGCAGGTTTATGTAGTGATTCCCTCATAAAATGAGATAGTAAGGATGTAATTACTGACAAAATCCATAATATTGTGTAACTAACTCTTCGTAGTGTGGTATTGGTTATAGGGTTAATTAGTTGGGAGAGGCTTGTAGTTTCCCCTTGCTCTAGGAATGATACAAATGCGTAATCCATAGGATGTGTCATTCCAAGATGGTGAATGATAATGTGGAGTCTAATGAAACATGTTTTCCATAAGGAACAAGTGGTAATTTAGTTATTTAATGATATCGTGCCAAACAGTTGTTGACTTAGGAAGTAAATAGTAATAGATAGTGCGTATGTTGTTCTGATATGTCCTTAGGAGCCAGTTATAGTCTAGAGTTAATAATGCAACCTAGTTCTCTATAACCAAGTGCTCTGATACCAATCTGTCACACCCCCAAATTTCACTGCAGCGGAAGACTGGATTTGGGATTGTGACTTCATGGTGTGAAGAGGACTTGATACGAGAGATAGACCTCTACATGCCATTATACCAATGCAGACTCCTTATATTCCGTAAGGTAGAACACTTGAGAAAAACATTGCTAAAGTGTCAACATAAAGTTGGTGAGTTCATAGGTTTTGTTGTTTGATAATAGTGATGAACCATAAGATTTATAACCATAGCATGAAATATAGTAATCCTATATATCACAATAAAAAGGTATGACAGCTCACAGAATGGGTACTCTGTAAGGCTTTTCATGACACCGAAGCGTTAACAAGTACCATCATAGGTAAGCCCATGCAGATGTACAACCCGTGACATCCGTAACTGACTCAAATGAAACTGTATTTGCTTGACTAATGTCAGTTAAAGACAAATAGGGATGTCGATCCTGATAGATCTATCCATAACATTCGCGCTTACAAGTAATTAACGGTTCATGATAAATTGGGCAATATAGCAAATTGGGTTGAATAGGGACTTAGACCGAGTAGTAAATCAGTAAATGTACTTGTGTTCAACTGTTAAAAATAAGCAATGTTCTCATCCCAAAAGATGATTTAAAAAGTAACGTAGGGGCTAGATAACTCACCTTGTTAGTTAATTCGTCTGGAATTGATAATGGTCAATGCACGTCAAATATTGGACTCGGTCAATCCACCTAAGTAGTTTGACAATTCTGAGTTTTCATCTGAAGGCTTAATGTATAATTGAAATTATTCACATGATTCACCTAGCGGTGGATATCCGTCACTATGTGGCAGTGTTTATGTTTTCAAAATGTTTTGTTAGACCGTTGCTCTAAAGGGATGATCCACACTTTAACACCTATAGTAATATATATACATAAATTGGTAAAATCATGCGTCATAACTTATATTTACAAGTTCATGCGATTCTTATCTTAGGAAAATATAATCATTATTTGTAAGTTACTAAGTTTATATATATTCTTATCACGTCTATTTATTTTTACCGTAGTCGTCAATTAATTCGTAGAATTATTAGTTTTATATATCACGGTTCGTTCGACTCGTTTAAATCATTTATAAAAATTATTTATTTACATCTAATACCCTTAAGTTTCAAAGTAGCAGATTTAAGTCCCTCTATTTTCCAAATTAAGTAAATTACACAATTAACCCTTAAGTTTTCGGGTTATCTCTTTTAATCCCTTAATTTTTCCAAAATAGTATTATATCCAATGTTTAACTTTTATATTCCAAATGTTACGATTTACATCTTATAACTTTTACGTTTAAAACCCGAATAAGTTTTTAAAATATTTTTAGTGTCAAATAAATTATATAGACCGCGTTAGGTTCATTTACTCGTTTAAAAGTTCGGTTTTGTTGTCACTAAAATGTTGTTTTATTTATTTTTCCCACCTATTCGAATTGTCTTGTTTCGCTAACCGAGTTGTCGACCCTTTTTGGGTCCTCTCGCTGGACGACCCACAAACTCGAAAACCATGTAAGTTTTAAAACACATCCTCAAATGTTAAGTTTTTAAAATTGGAAGAAGTTCATAGCTTATTGCTTCTTTGTAATACATTAAACCACCCCAAATGGTCGACTCCCTTTATCTTTTGTTTATTCCTCCCAACCAACAGTGGGGTTAGTAACCACTGTTGTGGTCTTCTTTTTCTCATGAGATACTCCCTACATTTTGTAGACAATTATCGAGACACAAGGGCGTGGTCATGTCCTTTGCAGGCCTAACGGCTACAACAGCGGAAGCAGCCTACTCTTCTTGTGTTTGCATGCAAAGTGGTGCCATCCAATATTGTAAATGAGTGCTAATTACTATAGGGGTCTGGTAACGGGCAAGCAAGCATGCCTTACCTAGTTTCTTTAAGGGCTGCGACCTTTCCAACAGTGAGCCACTAATCGTTGTGGTTCGTCACATACCACCTCGTTACGCCCAAGTAATGACGTCGAGGTCACTACTATAGAGTCCTATGCAAATTCTGTATTCCCCTAGCATCTACTCGTCCATAGTGAGCCAACGTTTTGTTATAATGTACACGTTTAAAGTTTTTGTAAAACTTCCTGATTCGTTGTTCATTTTCTTGAATGGTATATTTTATTCTAGTTTATTTTAGAACGACACTTACGTTTGCATTTTCATGCACGGTCCTACGAGAATTCGGCATGCGTACGCACACAAGGATCATGCATGGGTCGTATATGCACGTCGTGTGCTTGCCATGTGAACCGAGGCCCTCGTCTAGCTTATCAAAGCTAGGCGTGGTTCGTTTACGTCATATATTGGACTACAAGGAAAATAACATAATAATGATTAGCGTTAAGCTACGAGTGAGACTTACCAAGGTCCAAGGTTGCTAGACGATGAGGAGAGGTGATAGTGGTAAGAAAGGCTCGAACCAAAAACCACCAAAATTCACAAGAAAGGCCCTTGTGTAATACTACCCTTTATAAACCCGAACGTGCACTTGCCTCAAGAACTCTACCTCGAAACCGTGACTTCTCCTGCTTTGATTTTATGTGTGAGAGTTATGTTAGAAGTGAAGAAAATAGGTTTCCATTTATATTACAAACTTGCATCTACTGAAACTCTTCCCGTGAATGTCTATTAATCACTCACTATTGAGCATAGTTGTATCATTATAACACTATTAGGGAATATGCACTATTGGTGTGTTGAATGAAATACTGGCATGTGAAGTCTTGTAAGAAAGAATGGGTGGGGTTTTGGTGTAAGAGAATAATAATGATGATGTTTCATTATTATTATTATTATTGACACAAAATCAATAATGGTGATATTCGCGTGCTATTTAGACTTTCTATAACACGAAGTTGTACATGTCATTCATAGAATAACTTTCTTTTGAGGTTAACGGTAAATTTTGCAAATTTTGCGGTACGAAATTTCTTTCACCAAAGTTGTTTCTTTTAATCCATATTTTCCCAATTATTACGTACAAACCATTCCACGACAAGAAAAGCAAACCTTTTGCCAATAAAATACTTGTATAGCGAACTCTTCATTTTATCATTAACCTCATGGACCGAATACAAGGGTAACCAAATGTCATAATTCGCATCATTAGGCACATTAGCTTCAAATTTGAAGATGATCCATAGTCGACGAAGTAGGCCTAAGTTTAGTAGCGTATGATGGATGAACCACTCCAACCTGTTCACTTCCATTCTTTGTAGCACTACCATTCGGACTGGAATTAGGACTAGCAACATTAAACTACGAGATCGGCCTGGTATTTATTACTTGATGACTACCAGATTGGATCGGATTCTTATTCATAGCCACGTCCAGATCAGCAGTACCTTTGCTCGTCTCATCAGCAACCTTAGATGGTTCACATATGGGTGTAGTAGTGTTTTGCATAGGGAAAGAATCAGTAAAACCCGTACTAACACAACCCTTATTCTCGATAATCTTTGTAGAAGCAGCCGCAGCCTGTTCCACATGATGGCATATGTTCATGAAGGAAAGGAGGCATTGATGTGTTGTCGTGTAGGGTTTATTTTAGATAGTTCAAGTTTTAAATTTATATTTTGCCGACTTTACCTAAAACAACACTTTAACTTGCAGTGTACCCGGTCGGATGGAGTTTCGTGGTAAGTAGGGTGTCGATCACTAAGAGCGAGAAACAATCTTATATTTTATTAATATTTTGGTTAACGAATCTAGGTTAGTTCTAACCAGGGTTCTAAAAAGCGCGCTATAGCGGCGCCATAGCGCGAGGCGTGGCCTCCACGTTACGAAACAGGCCAAGGCGTCGTCTCTAGGCGTAGCGTGCAATAAAGCGCGATAAGGCGTGATAATAGCGCACTATTTTTTGAAGCTTTTAAAATATTTATTATTTGGGTTGTATGGGATTCGGGCTTAGTAACTCCATAAATCAATTTTAAGCCTAGTAGCTAACTAATATTGACCACTCTATAAATATTTTTTGCCGCCTTGAGTCACGCCTTAAAAACGCTATGACGCAACGCCTCATGCTAAAGCTTAAGGCTTTGCTATGCCGTCACGCCATGCTTCAAGCTATTTATAACCTTGGTTTTAACTATGTTAATTCTATTCTATGTTAAACCTATGCTAAACCTATGTTAATCCTAATTCTAACCGTCAATGGGGGTTTTCAGCCTGAGAGACTAGCACAAGTTTGGTGGTAACTTAGATCAATTTAAGACACAATAACACACGCAAGAAGATAAACAAAAGATAGAAGAGCGGTCTAGCTAAATATAAGAAAACTGTATTAGCCATGATTAATCCAATTAACGTTGGTTTGTTTATTTTAGTGCAATGATTACATATCTCGAGGCGGCATATCATTCTTAAGACTTAGGCGTTACTTCTTCCTAAGACCTAGATACGTAGAATTCTGTCACAATTAAACGCATCCGCATAAAGCATCCTTTTTGCTGATTATAATCTATCTTAGGGACTAAAGCAATAGTGATCTTGTTAAACCCTAGCTCATAGAGACTTTACCCACTTACTGCTTAATGGCAATTTATACACTAGTAGTCCACTGGCCAAGTCTTTACCAATTGATTAAGAACGTACTCGTTGATCTCAAGGGTCACCTGCCGGTCAAACTAAGCTCACAATCTAAAGGCAAAGATAGGTCATTATTCGTGATGCTATTGGTCTAGATATATAAATCACTATATGGAGAGCCATCCCAGCATCTAGCTTACTTGGTCCATATCACTAGATCCAGTTGAATGATAGGTCACATACAAAAGCACGTAAACAAGTATAAATTGATAAACATAAACAAGGAATCAATGATAAATTAAGCAATCGATATGAACAAACCAAACATTCAAATCTTCATAAACATGGCTAATACCCAAGGGTATTAGCCCTCAAACGTCATAATCAATACAAGAGTGAGGTAAATAACCGAGTTAACGAATGATACCAAAAACTAAACGATTACTAGAGTATAGGAGATTACAAGGTGTTTCCTATGGAATTAAAAGTTTTGCTTGACCTCTTTTGCTTTTCTTGTCTTCTGAGAAAATTGACTTTTGTGGTTAAGGTATCAAAAATATGATCAAGCACACTAAAAATCCGTTTTTAGGTTTTCTATTTATAGAGTCTGGAATTTGGTCGATACGGTGGATCGGGGGTTTCTTGGAGTAGGGACCACGTTGGATATCTTCTAGAATCTTCACATTCTATAACTTGAATATGATGTATAGGTCTTCTCTAGATACGTCATATAGGATGTTCATTCCTTCGTGGTCTTTTGTGAAGTGCAGGCACAGATACGCCGTATCTTCCTTGATGGATACGACGTATAGGATGTCAGAATCAGTTTCTTCATATTTCTTCGTTTAAGCTCCAGAATGCGTTCCTTTTAGCTAATCTTCACCAAGTACTCCTAATTACTGCAATTCTCAAATACAAATGATTAAGTAACAATTCTTTCCAATAATTATACAAAATGGGTTATATACATGGGATAAATGATGCTATAAAAGTGACGTTATTTGATGTAATGTCCTCAAGTAGCCTTTAGAAGTTTATAAAAATGTATCCCTAAGGATTTTTCTGTTAAGCATTTATTCTAGCAATTACAAGTATACAACCAAACACCTCACGAAATAGGTAGATGAAAACACTCAAATCACTCAACTAATCTATGTGGTAACATGTAACTAATTCGCTTAGTTGCTCATTCGTGACGAGTATTCTATCATAGGCTTGACAAGGATACACATATCCACCACTAGAGCTAAGGAGTAACAAGTTTAAAAAGGTAAATTGGGTTTTATGATAAGGCTTAAGGTTAATCACTGTATCTAGTCTCTACCGATACCAATATTCCAGGGGGACGACAAAGACCACATATACAGACCTGTAATGATAGGATAGACACATGTGACTGCTCACTCTCACCTCGAATAAGCTAAAGAGTAGGACTAGTAGAGTAATACAGGGTATGGATCTTTTAACTTTCACCAAAAGTAATAAACCAACAAGGCAGCTGAATCACGCATACATGGCCGTAACGACGGAATAGACATGCATGACTCGATCACATCCTCATTCGAGTAAAACCCAAGGCTAATAATTAGGAAATGGAGTTAAATTGTTGTTAAATAAAAATTACGAAACAAATAGATTAAGTCCAAAACAAACAAGATACAAGTTTCTAGACACTTTCCCGACCGTTATCATGATAAAGACACAACTATATACAAATGTCTTGATCATAGATCAAAAACAACAACCTAAGTTGGTGTTCCCATAACGGTCAACTTCCCATTCATCCATACTATACATACTTTTACAAGACAAGTGGCGATATCTACCACTTTATACATAACTTTACATCATTAATTTATGATACATATCAACGAATAATCGATCATTCAAATAATTCCATCGGTTTAAGCTTTTGCGAACCGACTATCTTCAAACTTTCCTCCTCTTTGTTGTTGCGATTTTCTAATTTTTTGATTTTTTTTCAATACTAGCTACGAATATCGGTGTAATTTCAACATCTTCACGATCATTCTTCATTCTTCGAACGTACCATTAATTGTGATGGTAGTAAAAATACATGAGTTTTGACTACTTTTTACATTCCCATTTGCAATGTGCAAATTTTCCAACCGTACCAGAGATAGAAAATGACACAAGACTCGGTAAATAGATAATTTACACATTAAGCAACTAGCAACTGATAAATGGACTTAATCTAACAGGGTAGGCTGAGGTGTAAAGGTGTAACGAAACAAATAGTTGGTGTTAATCCTAAAGGATTGGCTCTACAGGTTTTTCTAGGGGTATCTTACTCTTAAAGTGAGAGTAAACAAAGGGTTTATACGAGGGTTAACTAACCAGTGTAGTTAGTTAATAAAACAACATATATAGGCTTTTTGGGTGTAATCCTAAAAATTTACCAATTTAAACAAGTTACTCCATCTAACTCCATAGTACTCATCACTGTGGTCTCGAATAGATATACCAAGCCAAGTTTTAAAGTCTACAACATCACCGGCACACTCATATTTTTGTGGAATTTTGGGTAATCATTTTGAAACAGATAAGGCTTAATCCTCACAATATCTAATAAGGGTTATTGTGTGCAGGTTATATTACAAGTAATTTCACAAAAGTATGCTTAATTTTTTTTAATTTGAGCATAATTTAAGCATTTTAATGTGATAAAACATTAAAAAGGAGAATTAAAAGAATTAGAATGAGAAATTCCCCTAATATTTTGCTCGGTATATTCTCCATGTTAATTTAATAAGCAAGAATTCCAGATTGTAGATAATTCACCAACATTGTTGATTTCTTTTCAGTGAGGTCCTGTGCAAAATATAGGAAAAATGATGCACTCCTATCTCGGTATCTACGGTTAATTAAATAAAACAAACTAAACTGTACAGGAAACCAATACGTCGTATCCATAAACCTGGATACGCCGTATAGAGAACCTGTAAAAAGTATCTAAATACGGGTCAGTCTGCCGAATACGCCGTATCATGTGCATGAATACGTCGTATGGACAGAACTGACAATAACATTCAATACGCCGTATGGTATGGAGCGGATACGCCGTATTGATGTACGGGAAGAGAGACTCGATAAAAATAAATAACATTCCGGGTTGTCTCTCGGGAAGCACTTTTGTTTACAGTGAAGTCTTTAAGTTAGACTTTTCTTTCAGCTTCCATCACTCGTCTCTTGTTACCATCCATCCTTCGTCCGTCATGCAAAAGATTTCTTGGTATGTGCGACATGCTTCTTCACTAGTATTCGAAAAATCATTGTATATATATATATATATATATATATATATATAAGAGCAACTAGGCCAACTCCTCTTGTGAAAGAGCAATAAGCTAATCGCTAATAAAATATATTTCCGAAAAGTATTTATTTTCCCGGATCGTTTTCCCAACGAGGCGTGTAATTTAAGAATCTCATTTCGGTTCGTGATCGCATGCTTAAATAATCAATATTTTGGATTTTGGATTCTAAATCTAATAACGCAAAGGGAAAGCATATAAAGGCACGTTAAACTAGAAATTAAAGCAATTTAAAAACCTAACGACATTTAAAAACTAATTAACAATTTTAAACAAACTAATTAACCAAATAAGACAAAATAAAACTCATAAAACTATTTAAAACTATTTTTTAAAACTAAATAATACTAAAAATTAAATTAAAAATACTAAACTTAATCCTAAAATTTTAAGATAAATGAATCAAAAAGCTAAAACGGATAAGATGTTATAAATCAAATAAGATGTTTAAGCTAAAACAAAACCTAGTATATTAATTAAATGATGCAAATGGTTTATGAAAAAGACCCAAGGGCGCAGCGGATGAGGTGTTGGTGTGTTGAGGGGGAGGTCACAAGTTCGAGTCCTGTGACCTACCTTTTTGCAAAAACATTTTTTTATTTTTCTTTTAAAACAGCTAAAGAATAAGCTAAAATAAGCACTTTTAATAAATGAACTTAAACTAAAACTTATTAATAAGCTAGAAAAAAAGCAGTTAAAAGGCAACAATTTTGGTTTTCTTAAGACTTTGAAAATAAGCTAAACTACTTGGCTTTTTGGACTGAATAAGCACTAAGAAAATCAAATAAGCTAAAACAGACCCTAAACCTAAACCTAATAAGCACTAGGGACAATAAATAAGCAAACCAAATCAGCTGGAAAAGCACTTAAAACAATTTAGACAGCAGACTTAAAAACAGATTCTAAGGACTTTTTACTAACTTTTAAGCTAAATAGAGAACTAATAAGCACTTGGAAAAAGCTAAAACCTGAAAACAGATAAAAGTTGATACTTGAAAAACACAAATAAGCTATAATCAAGAAAATTGACTAAGAGATTAAGCTAGAAAAAGGACTTAAAAATGACAGACCTCACTAATATTTTTGGCTTTTTAAAAAAGAAGTGACAGTTTATAGCTAAAAGTTAAAGACTAAAAGCTTAAAACAGATCAATACCTTGACTCAATAAGCAAATCTAAACTGGAATTAAGCTAAATAAAACATAAGATAAGCTAAAAATTCAAATTAAAACAGACTGCATATATGACATTTGATTTTGACTTTTTGAGCTAAATGGCTTTTTGCAACTAATTTTTTTAGATTCTAAAATGACTTTTGATAAACTAAAACTTAAAACAGATTAAGATCAATCTTCAATAAGCTAAATGCAATCAAGCTTTAGCAAAAGTTAAGCTAAAATAAACCCTTAATGGACCTGCAAACTTAGATTCTTAAGAATGACTAAACAAACTAATTTTACTTGACTAAAATGCTCAAAAGACTAATCCAAAAACTACTACACCAAAACAGATGAAAATAGATGCATTTGAAACTCATTTTAAGCAAAAAAAACTACTCCTAAATCATACTTTTCATAAATCTAACTATTAAGCAGTTTAGAACAACTTAAATACTAGCAGACTTGAGATTTTGATAAAAACAACTTCAAAACTTAACAAAACTGACTTCTAGCTTATGAAAACTAGTATTAAGACCTTATTTGAGCTTATGGAAGCTTAGTGGAGAACCAAAGACAGATTACACCTCATTTGACTCTTTTAAAAATCCTTAACCCAAACACTCCTTTAAAATATGAAAATGTAATTTCAAACTAAAACAGACCTAGTTAAGCTCTAAAATGAAAAAACAGATTAAGCATAATGATTATATAAGACAATTAAGCAAAAATCTAAAGAGAATAAGTACTTATCAATAAGCTATACTAATAAGCAGTTTAGACTATTTTTGGACAGATTTTAAGAAAACTTAAACTAAATTATTATAAGCTATAAACTAAACACATTAAGCTATATTAAGACAGATTAAGCACAAATAAGTACAGATTTAAGAACTAATAAGCAGAATAAGCAGATTTAATAACTAAGACATAATTTAAGCTAGAGAAATGAGAAATCAATACTCACTTGGTCCTTTGCTTAAGCAAGGACTTAAATGCTCTTTAGAGCTTATCTACAAGCTCCAGCTTGTTGAAAACAAGCTGGTAAAAGTACCTATAAGCCCTTCCAGTTTTGGCTTATCTTCCAAAAGCTTTTGACTGAATTGATGTGATGCTTAGTAGTAAAGAACTTATTCAGTTTAGCTATAAGGTAGCTAAGCTGATTAAGTAGTAGCTTATAAAGAAACACGAGCTTATTGAAACTATTTAAGTGCTTTCCAAAAACATGTTAACAATTTAGCATATAAGTAAAAATTGAAAATTAAAACACGAATTGAAAGGAAACTGAAATTTTATAAATACTTCAAAGAGGTTACAACTGAAAAGGAAATTAGAATGTTTAAAAGACAAATAAGCTAAAAATTAAGTAAATAAGCTAAAACAAAAACTTCATGTCTTGTGTGTTGAGGAGCCTTGGTATTTATAGCTATCAGAGGATGCTTCTAGGGTTTGAGGAGTGTCCCTTTGCTTCATTCCAAGCCCTTGATCAATAACAAACTTTAATCTGTCCATTTGAGCCCTTGGATCACTCTCCACGTATTCTCAACCAATGAAAGTGCTTGGGATTGCAAACGTGACCTGGGAGATGATGCCAGAAGTGCCACGCTGGTCTTCTAGAAGGGACGGGAGTGAGTGGATTGGTGGAGTACACCCTGTTCTTCGTTGCAGGTAAAAATGAGAGAAATGGGTGAACAGTAAAACTTGGCGGGTTATTGTTTGACTGGATAAGGGTGTATGGGATTGACTTGGGCTTTGACTTTTCATTATTTCTTAGACCGGTTTGAAATGGATTTAGGCTTTATGAAATGGACTTAGACATGTATTTAAAAGAAGGCTTAGGTTTGGACTTAATAGTATAATTCAAGTGTTAATGGGCTGACCCAGCCCATTAAATGGGTACGGGTTGGCTCATTAAAAATGAATACGCCTTCAGCTTCATTTTTCTCACGCTCTTCTAATCCCGTGCTCGGTTTTGTTAAATTTGGCTTCGTTTTTGTCCTTTTTGATATATCCGATACCTGCACAATACAAATCACAAAATACACATATACAATGCATTTTCTGCCTGTTTTAGGTCATTTAAGCTCGTTTTTATGAGGAAAAAGGATATGTGATTAAGCACATATCAAAATCCCCCATACTAAGGTATTTCCGTGTCCTCACGCAATGAAATAAATACATGCTTAAAACCAAAAATTTCAACCCCCCTAAACTAATTACCTCGAAAAGTAGCTAAGTGTTCATCGATGGGGATTAAGAAATCACTAGTTTTGAAACGCCCCAGTTTACCTTTTTTATATATTTTTATATTTTTCACAAGTGACAATATGTTCGACTTTCATTATTTAATTATAACTTTTAGGATCACGGAACAAGAAACACTTATAATTAGTGTCCAAAAGGATAAATTCATCGTCTTTGCTTTTTCACCTGCCCCAAACCAAGCTCAAAAACGAAATCACCGTTAAAAACAAGATAAGATGCTAAAGCTACTCATAATTGTAACTTGTGAAAGTTAAGACTAACTTTTCACTCCCGATGGATCAACATCTAATAAATGTGTATGTGCTCATTTCAAATTTCGACCATCTAATCAACATTTAAAGATAGTTGTACCCTTTCTAAGCTTCAAGTTTCACTACGGGAATTATGATTCTTAAGGTAAGTTGTCCCATGTAACGATCTTCTTCTCGGCACATCCTAGCCGAGACCGACTTAGGTGACCAGGCTTTTGACACCTCACAGAGAATAATATCGAGACTCTTAAACCTTTAGTTTCAAAAATTCTAGTAGCTCCCGTTAATTCACTTAGAAAGTTTACAAAACACGCTAATTTTATCCAAAAATTAAGATTATGAAGGAGAGCTCATTCCATGTAGCGACTTTCTTCTCGGCACATCCCAACCGAGACCAGTTTAGGTGACCAGGCTTTTGACACCTCACGGAGAATAGTATCGGAATTCACGGGACCTTCAAATTTGAAATTTTTGGATTTAGCAAGTCTTAGTTCAAAAACATATTTAAATTTAAGAAAAAGATATTTTTCTTTTATTTATTCAACCATCACACTTAAATTTAAAGCAACTTTTTTTTACAATAAACATACTACCAACATTATTACGATATAAAGGAAAATTTTCTTTTTAGAAAATTTAAGTATAGATTTGAACTAAGACTCTTTATACTTTTAAAATCTAAAAATGTTGATTATAACGGACTTTTAAGAGTAAAAATACTACTAACTTGTCTAATTTCCGAAAAGAGCACGTATAATTAATCCGGTTAGGAGCTTCGGGGAGAAAAAGTCACAAATTACACTTATAAGCTTTTAAGATTTGAAAATAATCCTTGCTTAACATCTAACCTTACAATTAACTTTATCATTTTTCGTTCTTCGCAAATTTAAAACCTTTAATAAAAAGATCCGCGAATGCTTAGTCTAATAAAATCAAGTTTTGCAAATTTAAAGTCCATTATGGAAACTTGCAAACTCTTCGCTTTTTCAAGCTAGAATTCGCATTTTAAAGCTTCTTTTATAAAAGACTAGCAAAAACTTAAATTTATACACGTTAAGTGGCAAGCTAGAACGCAACATGCTCGATCAAGTCAAAATTTATTCTTATTCTCACCAACGGAAACTCAAAATTTGTGTCAAAACACTTATTTTATTTTTGATAATTTTTAAATTTTAGCATAAAATCACATTTTTTTGTGGAAAAACGGAGTTACATGAAAAGCGTGGCAAATGCAAGTAAGATCAATATCAATAGATACCCCCCCAATACTAGAACTACACGTTGTCCTCAATGTGGGATTGCCACCCCCATACTAATTTCAATGCATATTCCTAATATAAAGGAGCCTCTACGTGAATCTAAAGCCGTTTAATAATTATGCTAATAGATAAACGTTAGTCAATAAGATTTAGGATATCGGGTTCCCATAAGCATGCTAAGGATTGAAGCTTGGGTAAACGATGGACAAAACCACAAGCACGAGAGTCTTCACAATCCGGGGCAATCCTGGAAATAAAAAAACAAACCACGAAACACGAGAAATGAAAGAGGCGTGCTTCCTCACGTCACAGTTATTAGAAAATAAAAAGGAAGAAAATAGAAACATGGGTTGCCTCCCGAGAAGCGCTTTGTTTTTTATAACCGAATCACGAGCTTGACTCGAACCCGAATTTAGTGGTCCATGGGGAAAGTTTGGAGATCCGGGACGACCATGGGTGGTACGTCCCCTCCAAAATAATGTTTGAGTCTTTGACCATTCACCTTAAAGTTTGGTCCGTCGGTTAGAGATAACTCGACGGTACCGTAAGGAAAAACTTGAGCTACGGTGAACGGTCCGGTCTAACGGGTTTTGAGTTTACCCGAGAAAATCTTTAATCGAGAATTGAAGAGAATGACTCGATCACCAATGTTAAAGATGCGATTCTTATTCTTGGAGTCATGAATCTTCTTCGTTTTCTCTTTGTAGATTAAAGAGTTCTCGTAGGCTTGATCCCGGAGTTCATTTAATTCATTCATTTGAACTTTTCGGTGATCACCCACAGACTTAAGATTAAAATTACAATGTTTCAAGGCCCAATAGGCCTTGTGTTCAAGCTCGATAGGAAGATGACAAGCCTTTCCGTACACAAGCTTATAAGGCGTACACCCGATGGGTGTTTTGAACCCGGTACGAAAGTCCCATAATGCATCATCTAACTTATCGGACCATGAAGCACGGTTTTCACCTACGGTCCTTTCTAAGATACGTTTCAAACCACGATTTGAAACCTCCACTTGTCCACTAGTTTGTGGATGATACGCGGTAGAAAGATGGTGAGTAACTCCATATTTAAGCATGACTTTTGCGAATTGGTCATTACAAAAATGAGTACCGCGATCACTAATTATAGCACGAGGAGTTCCAAATCGGGCGAAGAGAGATTTCAAAATTTTTACGACAACTCGGTCATCATTAGTGGGGAACGCTTTTGCTTCAACCCATTTAGACAAGTAGTCAACGGCCACGAGAATGTACTTATTCCCTCGAGAAGACGGGAATGGGCCCATAAAGTAGATGCCCCAAACGTCAAAGATCTCGCATACTTGAATTGCGTTTTGAGGCATTTCATCCTTTTGCGAGATTTTGCCTTGACGTTGACATGAGTCACATGACTTTACTATGTCATGGGCTTCGCGATAAATTGTCGGTCAATAAAAACCGGAATCAAAGACTTTCTTAGCGGTGTAGTTCGCACCATGATGTCCCCCGGTGGGTCCATTATGGCAAGCCGTGAGGATATCAACGACTTTTTGGCCATAAACACAACGTCTAATCACTTGATCCGCACAAATCCTAAATAAGTAGGGATCATCCCAAAAATAATGTTTCACGTCCTTAAAGAATTTTTTTCTTTTGTTGGGACGACATCCCTTTCACAATAAAATTTCCCGCATGGTAATTTGCAATGTCGGCAAACCATAGGGTGCTAGAATCACCATTAAACGATATCATTCCAAGGGTCTCGAGAGGAAAAGTTTCATTAATTTCCTTTTTCTCGAGATCACCTTGATGAGGATTTTCTAGTCTAGATAAATGGTCGGCGGCGAGATTCTCCGCTCCTTTTTTATCACGAATAATGACATCAAATTCTTGGAGAAGGAGAATCCACCGAAGCAATCTTGGTTTAGCATCTTGCTTGGCAAGAAGATATTTGAGAGCCGAGTAATCCGTATACACTATGGTTTTCGATAAGACTAAGTAAGGCCGAAATTTTTCGAAAGCGTATACCACGGCTAATACTTCCTTTTCAGTAGTGGTGTAATGAGATTGAGCATCGGTCATAGTCTTACTCGCATAGTGTATCGGCTGAAAATGTTTGGTCTTCCGTTGCCCCAGGACTGCACCTACCGCAAAATCACTAGCATCACACATTATCTCAAATGGCTAGTCCCAACAGGGGGCAACTAATATCGGTGCTTCCATTAATTTCTTCTTAAGAATTTCAAATGCTTCGATACATTATTTCGAGAATATGAACGGGGTTTCTTTTTCTAGAAGATGGGTCATTGGCAGGTGATTTTAGAAAAATCTTGGATAAATCGATGATAAAACCCGACATGACCTAAAAAACTTCGAATGCCTTTGACGGTAGTGGGATGAGGTAGCTTTGCGATAACATCGACTTTAGCTCGATCGACCTCAATCCCGGACTTAGAAATTTTATGGCCGAGGACAATGCCCTCTTTAACCATAAAGTGGCACTTCTCCCAATTTAGAACAAGATTAGTGTCTTCACACCTTTTAAGCATTTTGTCTAAATGGGAGAGGCAATAAGTGAACGAATCCCCAACGACTGAGAAATCATCCATGAAGACCTCCATTGTTTTCTCGATCATGTCGTGGAAAATGGCCATCATGCACCTTTGGAACGTGCCCGGAGCATTACATAAGCCGAAAGGCATGCGTCGGTAGGCAAACGTCCCATAAGGGCAAGTGAAGGTGGTCTTCTCTTAGTCTTGCGGGTCAATGGGAATTTGGAAGTATCCGGAAAATCCATCTAAAAAGCAATAGTACTCATTTCCCGCTAAACGTTCGAGCATTTGGTCCATAAAGGTAGTGGGAAATGGTCTTTATGAGTCTCATCATTAATCTTTCGATAATCAATACAAACACGCCATCCGATGACAAGTCTAGTAGGAATCAACTCATTATCTTCATTCGTAACTACGGTCATGCCCCATTCTTGGGTACACAATGAACGGGGCTCACCCACGGACTATCGGAGATAGGGTAAATCAATTCGGCATCAAGGAGTTTGATAACTTCCTTTTTGATAACCTCATGAATTTTTGGGTTAACCCTTCTCTGAGTACAAAATTGAGGGTCAATGCCCTTAATGTCAGAAATTTTCCAAGCGATGACACGCTTGTGTGACTTTAGAACCTCTAGAAGGCCGGTCTTCTCCTCATCTTTTAAATCTTTAGCAATTATGATAGGTCATTTATCGGTTCCCTCTAAATATGCATACTCAAGATAAGAAGGTAAATCCTTGAGCTCGAGCTCTGGAGGATTATCATTAGAAGATTTTATTTCCTTAAGTTCCTCAAAATTAAGTTTCTTCGGAGGAAGAGAAGATGATGGATCATTATTCAATAAATTCTCAAGTAAGAGAAGGTCTCCCTCCGGATCAAAGTCGGTATCATCAATTCCCGGTGGAATTGAATCATTCTTAAGACAAGTCTCGATTTCATCTAAAATGAAGTCACCTCCCTCAAAAGGAGTGAGAGAGGGAGAAGAGGTCGGTATCATCAATTCCCATTGAGCCTCTTTTGACTCATCGTACTCCTTAAATAAGACTTCAATATCTTTAGTTTCGAAAAACTTCTTTCTGCGGATGCGACTGTGAGTGGTATGGTTAACAAAATCTTGTATGCAAATAAAACATTTGGAAACATATCCATCTTATTTGTAAACTCCATTATTTCAATTGATGACCAAGGTTTTTCAATAGATAACGACGTAACATGATAGTTTCTAGCCTAAATTATCTAATATAATAGCAAGATAAGAAAAATCAAAAAATAAATACGTATAAAATGAATTATGAAATAATATCACCTGGTTAGTTTCACGTGATGGATATGAAGAAATTCAGTAGTCACGACTAGAGTGTAAAGCATAACATATGATTCAATATTCTAAGTTTCTTGATCTTGATCGAATGATAAACGACTGCAACAATATGGCATACTATGACTTTGTCACATGCTTTATCTTGATCGAATAATATCACATGTTTCTTCTTTCAAATAGACTATGACTTTTTGGTAAATGGTAACTGCAAATTTGAAATTCCAATGTCTCTTTTTTTAAGGATTGTGACCTTTTCAATTTGGTATCTTCCTATAATCACGTCCCACATAAATATTGATATCTTGTTATTATATAAAATAAAAGTCAAGCTTACTGGTATTGTGGGCTTAAAGTTTATAAATTCACATGGGCTTATAAATTAAACCTAGTGTAATCTAACACAAGCTACCAATATGATGCCCCTCCACTTTGTGCTGCCTTGGGCTGTTGCCCACATGACCCTATAGCAAATCCGGGCCTGCTTATGGATGGCTTGGTTGATGATACACGAAAGAAGATGGAAGCTCCTCCCAAGAAGACTCCCAGGAAGATTGGTTTTTGGTCGGGTAGGAAAACGGACTCTCCTAAAAGCAACGTAGTTTTCTCTCCTGAAACGAAGGTTCACTGCCTTGATAGGGATGATATGGAATCTAATGAAATGGGACATGCGGTCGAGGAAGTAGAGCATGAGAATGATTATAGCGAAATTGGTTGATGATTTTTTTATAGTTATTGGCATTTCTAGTGAGTCAATTTATTTTGCTTCATAGGTTGTGTCATATTTGTTTAGAGGTAGGAGTTTTAGGAGATTGGTATGTCAATCTTATGTTTGTTTTGGTTTTAAGCACAAATGGCGCGTTTGTTTTGCCGAGTAACGGGCCGAGATGTAGGATCTAACCTATATTATATTCTTTGTACTTCAACGTTTTTTTGGTGTAATATATTTTACCCGGAAAACCCTTTACCCAAAAAAAGATTACGTGTGTAGAACCGTATTAATCCTGGGTGCTTAGGCTTGGAGACTCGAGCAACTAACGGAGTGCCGAAAGTACTTAAAAGGACAAGGAATTTCTTCCCGTACGATCCTGTTTTGTGGGTTGTTTTTCTCAAGTTCGAGCATGTTAAAGATGATGATACTTGGTCTTTGTTTCGAGTTCGGGTTTGCACTGATCGTATGGTTTCTTGCTGCTGGTTCTCTTGATATAAAGAAGTTGTTCATGTGTTTCAAGATAATGGTGAAATACATAATGATGATGCTGGTTATGGTTCTGTTCGTTTTAGATTTTCACAAGTTCAAGTACGAAGTTGTTGTTTTGTCGCAATGATGGTATGATTCTTTTCGCTTAACGATTTATCGTTTGCAAGATTTACTATTTTTTTAAAAGTTGGAAAGTGGGTTTTTTAATTTTGATTAAAAAATGGATGGTCAGAATTTGTTCATTGGGTTTTTAAATAATTAAGGGTATACATTGAACTTTCATCGATTAACCTAATAGCCAAAATCGAACATGCTTTTACCAAAAGAGTTAACTTAATAGTGACTTTAGTCGCACCAAAGTGCAACATGCCTTCCTATTATGCTTTCACATTTTTTTGGTAAACTGTTAACATTTTTTGCTGTTGTAAATAAAAGCTTATAAAATTTTAGAGTTAATTACTTAAATGATCCTTGTGATTTGTCAGGTATCACGAATTTCGTCCCTTAAACTTTTTTTTCGGATCTTCTCCCCATGGTTTTGACCCCTTACGTGTTTGGTCCCTGAGACTATCTTTCGTTAGTTTTTTCGTTATCTAACGAACGTTTGCAACGTTAGTCCATTATACTAACGGCCGTTTATATTTAACTCAAAATTTTGTTTCTTATAATTTTGTTTCTAATTATCTTTAAAATTATACATATTTTTATACATATTTTTATACACGTTATTATATACATATAAATTTACACATTTTTATACACACATTTTATTACACCTTTTTATACACAAATTTTTTTATACACGTTTTTAAACACAAAATTTTATACACATTTTTATACACATGTTTTTATACACACATTCTTATACACGGTTTTATACACACATTTTTATACACATATTTTTATATACATATTTTATTACAATTTTTATACACACATTTATATATACACATTTTTATACACACATTTTTATATACACGTTTTTATACACACATTTTTAGATACATGTTTTTATACACACATTTTTTTATACACGTTTTTATACACACGTTTTTATACACATATTTTTATACACGATTTTATATACACATTTTTATATACACATTTTTATACACATGTTTTTATACACACATTTATATACATACATGTTTTTATACACATAATTTTTCTACACGTATTTATACACATCCTTATATACACATTTTTATACACATTTTTATATACACGTTTTTATACGAACATTTTGTATAAAAACGTGTAGAAAAATTATGTGTATAAAAACATGTATGTATAGAAATGTGTATAAAAACGTGTGTATAAAATTGTGTGTATAAAAATGTGTGTATAAAAACGTGTAAAAAAATATGTATAAATGTGTGTATTAAAACGTGTGTATTAAAACATGTATAAAAATATGTATAAAAATGTGTGTATAAAACCATGTATAAGAATGTCTGTATAAAAACGTGTGTATAAAATATGTATAAGTATGTGTGTATAAAAACGTGTTAATGAAAATTTGTGTATAAAAAGGTGTAATAAAATGTGTATAAAAATAATTAGAATTTTTTTTAATAAGTATAAATGGTGTGTTAGTATAAAGAAGTAACGTTGCAAACGTTCTTTGCAATCGTGCGTTAAATAACGGAAAAAACTAACAAAAGTTAGTCTCAAGGACCAAAACCGTGACGCGTCAAAATCATGGGGAGAAGATCCGTAAAAGAAAAAGTTTGAGGGACAAATCCGTGATACCCGACAAACCACGAGGACGATTTAAGTAATTAACTCGAAATTTTAATTTAATGCTGGAGTGTTTAGGATCGACGATTGAAGTTTTCACTTAACTATATAATTTTGTTGTTGTTTTAGTTGATGACTCTGTGACGATCTCACACAAGTTGCTGCAGAAGTCTTGTGTGTAAGTATGTTCAAATAGTACGCATGTACTCATGTTACAACACTACAAGAAAGACACCCTATATATAGTGACTAGACTTTTGTGACGACACAATATATGTGGTAAACGGTTGACGGGGTTAAATGTTAAGTGCGAATGAGAAGGATAGAGATCACATTCACACATGCTTGAACAAGATAATAAAGTACTCCGTATATTAGTTGGAACAACAAAAGAAAAACAAAACATTTATATGCAAGCATGGTCCTTTGGACAAAAATATGTTTATAGAGATTGTGTGGCACGTAGGGGTGTTAACGATCCGAGCCGAGTCGAGTTTTGGTCTAAACGAGCTAGGCTCGTTTATTAACTACTCGGCTCGAGCTCAGCTCGAGCTCGAATAAACTTTTATAATTTGGCTCGAGCTCGAACTCGAATACTTTTTTGTTGTTCGAGCTCGAGCTCGAAGCTCGTTTAGGATTTTTAACTTTTTTTTTGTATTCCTTCAATAAACTAACTTTAAGCTTAAGATGCTCGTATAAAAGATCAAGCTTGATAGGCTCGTTTATTAACTCAAGCTCGAGCTCGAAAGCTCGTTTACATTGTAAAAATAAATAAAAATTATTTTAATGCTCAAACTAAAGCTTATTATAACTTATAAGCTCAACAAATATTGTGTAAGAACACACTATCAATG
Source organism: Tanacetum coccineum (assembly GCA_026074375.1). Lineage (NCBI taxonomy): Eukaryota > Viridiplantae > Streptophyta > Magnoliopsida > Asterales > Asteraceae > Tanacetum > Tanacetum coccineum. Next base: position 100,222 of record BQNB010000961.1, read on the forward strand.
TTCAATAACATCTAAAGTTAAACTAAGTTTCAAAATAGGGCGAGGGCTTTGCTTATGTAGAAGCTTTTCTCTTAACAAGTTTTTCTTTTCAAGCGATGTGGGATAAGTCTACTAACCATGTTCTTTTGATATTTTCAAACTTTTTTTCTTATTTTTTTGTCCAAGTAATTTTAGTTAGCAAAGAAAAGACACCATTAAACTTTTATATTTTTCTAATTTCAAAACAAAAATGAGATGTTGCAACAATAATATTCAAACCGAGTTTAAAACGTATTTAAACCATTTATAGAGTTGTTTTATTTGTAACGAGACATGCATACCCGTGCGTTGCACATGGGCTGGAGATATTTTGCGGGGAATGGAATAGGTTGTGTTTGTTTCTATGTAGTTGTTGCAGGCTTGGTTGGTGGCGTAATATTAGGATAGTTAGGTTTTTTTCCCCATTATTGGGTAGTCATTATTAAATGTTTTTTGTAATTATGAATGTAGGTTGTTAATTTTAGTTATGTTTTTAGTTGCTACGTATATGTTAGGCGTTAATCTGGTTTTAAGTTAGCGATGTTGTGTGTTGGTGGATTCTCGGTGACGGGGTAAGTTGGTATGTGCTATATACATGTGTAACTGCACAACCCCTTTGTCTTGAGCAACTCAAAAGGTTGTGTGTTCAGCATAACCGCCTGAGTAACCTTGCTGCACAACACGCTGCGCAACTTGTACATTTATAGCTCTCTTTTGTGTATTCTATCTCTATATCTCATCTAACCTGCATCTTCCAACCTTTATGCCATCATATTTTTTCATACTGAAACCTCTTCTTTATCTTATCTTTTTTTTTTACTTTTTTTTCTTTTAGGAGTTATGGCAGATTGGGAACATTGTCGTCATCATCATCTAACAAAGGCTTACAAAAAATACAAATAAGTCATTCAAATCGTAAAATACTATATTTTGAACTGAAAGATTATGATATAATAACTTGACAATGAGAAACAAAAAGAAGCATATCCTTGCACTTTACTTATAAAAAGTTAGAAACTAATTACATTACGAACACATATCCATGATTCAACCACTAAAAAGTTCACTACTAAAATTAGAGTCCTTTTGCATGCTTCTTCTATATCACTCACAATATCACCTTCTTCATCTCTTTAATCAAGAACACATGGCGGGAGATACAGCCTAAAAAATGAGAGGATTTTCGTGAGAAGTGTTGCTCATTACATGTTTTGGCCGAGAATTATATGTTACCTGCACACGAAAAAAAGAGAATAAAGAAACAATTTTAACAATAAATTACAAAATAAAGTAGGCGGAGTGAAGATTCGAACTTTTGTGTTTGTGCATTTGTTTTAGCCGGTTTATATAGGCGTGGATTAGGTTAACTCATGATGGTTTGTATTCTAGAAACTCCAACAACACTTCAACTTCTTGAAACTCCAACAACACTTCAACTTCATCTTGATGGTTATATTTACTCTTTCACTTCAACTTTTTTACCAAGAATTTATGGTACATTGTATCAACATTAATGACAATTAATGGGAGTACGCATCACCTTCCTGCACAACACGCTGCGCAACTTGTACATTGTATCAACACTAATGACAATTAAATTAGAGGACCTAAGTTTATAATATAATAGATATTTGAAACTTTCATTTATAAAAAAAATGTGTCAAAGTTTGTATATATATAAAATTGTGAGTAAATTGCATAAATCGTCCCTAAAGTTTGGCCAAATTGCACGTTTCGTCTCAAACATTACGAAAGTGCAAGGATCGTCCCTGAGGAAACCTCACCAAAGGGTTTCTCATAAGGGTTTGCCCCACAGGTCGATAACTTGCATCAAAGTTTTTCCCACATGGACGATCCTTGCACTTTCGTAACGTTTGGGACGAAACATGCAATTTGGCCAAACTTCAAGGACGATTTATGCAATTTACTCTAAAATTGTTGTCATTTCCTTACGACTTACACTGATTACTTTGCGGTTAATCATAATTAATAAACTCGAGATTTGAAATATTTACCTATTATAAAACACGTTAGACGTGGCTATATATGTGGTTAAATTTACTCACGGATTACCCACACGTACATTCATGGGTAATTTTGTGGTGATTATAAAATTCCATAAGAAGTTTCGCCTCGAAATTTATAGAATCACCCATCGTAAATGGTGTGGGTAAGTTACACAGGGATCTAAAATGTCATGGGTATAGAATTAGCCTCGGAGATTTTACCCATTTATCTGCATCCATGGGTATTCCGTAGGTATTAGGCAATTACCCACGAATTTGCATCTTTTTCCCATGGATTTGGTGTGTGGGTATTTGACAGAATTTTTGTAGTGAACCTATCGCTTCAAGTGTTCGACACCCTACTTACCACAAAACTACTACCGATCGGGTACACTGCCCGTTAAAGTGTTGTTTTTGGTTTAGTCGGAAAAATATAAATTTAAAACTTGAATCAATAAAATATACACCACACAACGACACATCAATGATATTATGAAAATACTTTATTACTCAAAAATACAATTAATATACCAACACTAGGGGTGAGCAAAAAGACGTCGACGGACACGGACGGAAAAACGATCGGTCGAACGGTTAATCGGTCCGGTCCTCGGTCCATGCTTTTCATTACATTCGGTCTTCGGTCCGGTCGGTCCCGTCCGGTCCGGTCTTACAAAAAACCCGGCGATTATGCCTTGTAGGACCGGACCAACCCGGACCGGACCGGACCATTTCAGTCCGGCGTTTTGGACCATTTCGATCCTCGGTCCGATCCGGTCTTGGCCAGTCCGGTCCGATCCTCGGACCGTGCTCACCCCTACCACACACTACAAAACAATAATGTATAAATAATCTTTCTTTAAAACACGCGCAAAATAAAATTTACAAATCATTAATGATATTTTTAAAATACCCCCTTACTAAAAGAGTACAATTAATATACCACATGGTACAAAACAATAATGCATAAATCATGTTACCATTTTTTCCCCTTTTTAAAACACCATTAAATGAAATTTACAATTCATTAATTACATTTTTAAAATAATACTCACTCAAAAGTACACTTAATATACTATATGATACAAAATGATAATACATAAATAATCTTATCATTTTTTATTCTTTAAAACCCACTAAAATAATTTTAACAAAATCATTATAGCGGGTCATACAAATTCAATCTTTTATGTAATTCGATTTCTGAACACAACCTTTTTCGACCATGCAACGGACCCTATTTTATGACCACAACTTAGCAATATAGACACCACCAGATGGCGCTAAAACCGTTACTCTCTATGTTTAAGTGTATTGAATTGTCTTGGTATTTTCCATTTTAGATAGCTAACCATATCTTCAAAACCTATTTGTGGAACGTAAATATTCAGTAATGAACCATGTTGGTAGGTTAGGGGGTTAAGTTTAAATTCTCCGTTGTGGTTTACATCGAACTCGAAAGTAGTATTTGATGAAGTCGACATCTTTGAAATGTAAAAAATGTTAATTGAAATGAATTTGTTGAAAATATGGAGTTGTATACTGGTATATATATAATAATTGCGAATGGTAAAGTTGTACCCTTCTATTGTTGGAAATCAATAGACTCAATTTTTTTCTTGTTACACACTAGAACATGGAAATACATGCTACAAAACAATTATTAAAAATTGTTTCTAGTAACTAGTCAATTAACTTTTTGCACAAGAGGGTTTTCCTTCGATTCTCCCTTTTATTTGTCTCATCACGGAACAGCCTATGCCAACGATGTGTAGGATAGCTCCACCCGAGACAGTAAAATGTAGGCGGTTATGATGAGTATACATGAGTATCGTGTCCCGCTCTTGTATAGCATCTTCAAATGGTACAAGACATGAATCAAGACTACAATTAGGTTTCTTTATATAAAGAAACGTTGGGGAGTTTTTATCGTAACCCACATAGTTGGTTAAAATTAATTTAACTTGATTTGCTGAGAAGGTGTCGATATCTACCGGATCTATGGTAGCAATCATCTCATCAACAAATTCTCTATTAGGTGGACTAGTGAACCTTCCTTAAATGGCTGTTGTAGGACCTTAAATTCGTAATTTTTTGAAATAAATTATTTAATGAATTAGTTTAAGGTTGTTGTGTTGTTAAAGTTGATCCACAATGTATGTGTTTGTTATGGTGTTAACTGTTTTTCAATCATGGCAATTAAATGGCGTTTAATGTAAGTGATGCATCTAGTGTCAGTGACTTGTCATGTCAAGTATATATTTGTAGTGGATTGTGTTGTCCAATATAACATTAGTTTGTCATATATATATGATAAATCGCGTACAATGCTACGTGATCCACTTAGTGTCAGGGACTTGTCAAGTCAATGTTTCTATTATCCAACTTTTCATTGATTTGTCAAATTCATGCCATAAATTGTCTACAATAATAATTTATATACTGGTGTATGTCTAGTCATTGGTTTGTCATAAACATGTTTTTAGTTTATGTTACATTTTGGTATAAATTGCAGTAGATATTATTATCATTAACCTTTAATTGTGTAGTTTACAATATTTTAGATACAAATTTAATTAGTAATGCTATGTTTATTGTATGTACATAAATAGTTTAATTGAAATTCAAATATATTACTTCATTAAAATCACACATTTAAAATTTACAACAAACTAACAGAAAGCATAATAACATATAATTTTCTAGAACTCAAACGAGTTAAACCAACTATTTGAACCATTCGTGTTTATATCATCTAGATGTTGTGCATCATACTTGTTGAGGAGTTGTTTGTTATACATTGAGATGATTGATATTAGCCTGTGATGTCCATTGTATGTTGGTCGGTGTTTGCGAAATGTTGGTCGTAGGGTTGCGATGGGTATGGTGTTTCACAGTAAGGTTGTGATGGGTATGTGGTGTGACCGTATTGTTGTGATGTGTAATGGTTAATATTATGGAATGGTTGTAATACTGGTGGAGTGGGGTTGTTGAAAGATGGTTGGTTGTTTTTGTGTAAATTGTGATCATTGTGTGTCGTATGTTGACAGGCGGTTTGAACGACAAGGGTTGACCGACATTGATCACGTCTGTGTATGTTTGTGTGCATCTGGTACAACGTATATTCTTGGCTTCTCTCCTTGGATTTTATCGGTTCTGTATTTTTTAGGACGTCCAGGTTGTGGGTTGTTCATGCGAGGAGGAATAGCTTTTGAATATTCTCTGGAAATTCCTATTGTTGCATATTTCCAAGGGAATGAATTGACTCAGAATAAGTGACTTGATATTTTGGTTTTTTAAGACAATCTGATGCATAATGACACATACGTCACCCAAAAAAACGTGTTATTAGCTATACGTGACCACACGGAAGCCTGAGTTGCATTTACGACAGTCACAAATGCATATTTGTAAGTTGACTTCTCGAATGTAATGACCGTCTTAATACTTCGTATTGATATGCGTTAAACACCTTTAAACAACCCCATGTCGCGCTTTTCATCCCGTTTTTGCCCTTTGTTTGCTGCACAATCAGTTATTTCTTACGTAATAGTTGTACAATAGTAGATAAATATGGAATGAATATAGAAGTTGTTATTAACGAAAGTAGTTAGTATTTTATGTTTTCAAAGAATAATACCTGCAGTTGTCGACGTTTTATAGTTACCATTCTTGCACCATGCAGGTACGTCTCCGCTAACTTTTTTAAACACGGATCTTTTCTATATATTAACATAAAGCATGGACAGGTCCACAATATTTGATGTCATATAATGTAACGAACTTAGAGGGCAATCGCCGTGACATCTTTGAGGACCAGCTCTACAAAGCTTTTTTCATGTGCATCAGGCTAAATAATTTGTAGTGTGTTCATGTTCGTGCAAGTCATTCTCGTGGTATATGCCTTGGCATATTTCCTAGAATAAAACCTTTTCTTTTGTTCGTTTTTCAATCCTAGGTTCATCTTAAGATTGCGATAACATCCCCTCAATACTGCACCTATGAAAGGCTAAAAGGAATTCTGTTTCTACTGCCAAAAGCTATAGCAGCTGCCTATCATATATGAATACAATTTAGGATTATCCTCAAATGATTATCTTTGAGTTACGGACATCCACCTGACCAACATGGACCTGTTTCCCTTTGAATTACCAAATTGCAATCGGCACAATCTGATTGTTTCCATCCGTGGCCACAACTACCAGATTTGTTCCCTTGTATAGACCCTTTAAATGCGCAGCATAATTGAGGAACGTACGAATCTGTAATAAAAGATTATAAACATACTTTTATGATGTTAATAGGACTTATATTATTTAGATATTGTGAGCAACACCTTAACCGAGAAGACCAATGTCAATGAATAACATCTCGATAACTTCCGTTTCGTCATGTTTTGATACGTGTTAATGTCCTTCTTTTTTTTTCTAAGTTTTAACAATTAATCCAGGAGCATTTCAAATGCTTCGTATGGTGAACCCCTCACCTGTTGTATACCATAGTGCTTCCCTTTCATTGCTTGTTGGTAAGAAATATGTATTTTATATTCTGATAGAATATCTTGTTTAATATCTTTCCCTCTTTATTACCGTACCTAGTCTTGTAATCTTTGGAAGTAAGAAGGTGGATAATGACTTTTTTGTTTGCATTTTCGATGGTTATGTATGTTGAGTCTTTGGAAACAAGTGTTGAACTCGTTAAGATAGTAATGTAATATTTCTTTGTATTATCCTACAGGGTCGCCCGGAGATACCAATCACATTCAGTAAAATGATAGCATTTTAAGTAACATCTTTAAGGGGGCTGATATGTCTGTTAAAAATTGGAAAACATGGCTTAAAGCTTTCACCTAAAAGCCAAGATCAAAGATTCTTTGTTGTCAAAAATCTTACCTTTTCAACTTCTGATTGTTGACTTCCTCCTGCTTTAAAATATTAGGTTTTGCCTTGTAAACTGGTGTCTCCGAATGTCAGGCTCAAATGACATGAACTTTTGCCATTTATGGATTTTGTTTTAGGGGTTTTCATTAACCACATCATCTGTGTTATATTCGTTTGATCTGAAGTCAAATGAGGATTCAGGATTTGAAAAATGTGGCTCATTTTGCAGAGTAGAGTCGTTGAAATGAAAAATCATGTTGCCTAAATCAAAGATATACCATTGTTTTAAATAGAGTATTGTTATAAACTATTTTTCAAATGAGACGATGGTATTCTTGATTAGATGGGCCTTAGTTTTCTAAAGTTGTTGATTCAAAAAAAATTAAAGAACATATTTTTTTTGATTGTTTTTCTGTTCAGAAACAAACAAATGTGCAAATTCATCATTGGAGTTACAAGCACACCCAACAAAAAATTATACCTCAGCGTCGTTTTGTGATGATGATCAACGCAAAGTCAATATGACGAGAGCTTAAAACGTTTAAGTTTTATACAGTATTTGCTTTCCAATTGAATTTCTGCATCACCATTTCATGTAACATTGGAGTTGTAAATCTTCTGACAGTATGGAACCTCGTGGGTTTTCATTAAAATGAATTAAGCACTTGAAGTTTTTATATTTGATGCCATTTTTCTTAAGGTTGAGTTTAGGATGTTATGAATACATATTCATTTCAAGAAAGTACTGTATCTATATTAAAAAATGTAGATCGCGACTAAGTTAGCCTGATCTACTCACATGTAGAGGTTGTCCTATCACCGCTTTTAAATAAAAAGTTAGAAAATGTACGATCGCGCAACGTTAAGCCTGATCTACTCAATGTCAGAGGTTTTCCTATCAACGCTTTTAAATAAAGTTAAAAAATGTAGATCGCGAAGTTAAGAGTGATATACTCAATGTCAGAGTGTTGGTCCTATCAAAGCTTTTAATTAAAAGTTAAAACAATTGTAGATCGCTCAAAGTTAAGCCTGGTTACTCAATGTCATAGAATTGTCACTATCAATACTTCTTAAATATTTATGTAATGATGTAATGTATATACCAGTTAAATTCTACACAAATGCTCTGACAATATACATTTGATATTCAATTGGCTATCATGACATAGACTTTCAGTGAAAATTCTTTACTCCAATTTTGTTCTGTTTCATAAGTGGTGGAAGTATTCCATAGACTGTTCTGACTTTGTTCGTGAATACGGTTTTTGTGAGAGCAATAATTGTTGTTTATATTTAACCTTTAAGCACTCTCTCCTGTAGTTTCCAATTTAATTTTTTTCTAAATCTTACTCACATTTGCCTACCTGTGAAGGGTTAAAGCATGATTAAATGTAAATTTGAATTAAGGGTTGAGACTGACTGACAAGTCGATTCTTTTCAACGATAAGAGATGATTTATAAATTACTAAGTATATATTATATATATACGAAAACGACGTCGGTAAAGTTTTTTAGCCCATTAAGAAAAACAACCGGCCCAATAAGATTACAAAGTTAATTAAAAGGAAACTGTATAAGGAAACTAAATCTTCTCTTTAAAGCATATCATCACTCCATCAATAATATTGATCTTGTTTCCTTCTTTAGCATATCTTGTTTCCTTTGTAGCATATAGAATATATTGTTTCCTTTTGTATCATCAATTAGCATTAACTGTATTCACTAGCAGCATTAACTTTAGTCTTCTATTTGACTAATCAGCATTAATTTCAGCAGCAACATTAACTTCAGATGTAATATTCTTAATCAGTATTAACTTTCCATGTAATCTTCACAATCAACATATAAACTTCTCAACGAGCATTAACTTTCCATGTAATCTTTACAATCATCATTAACTTCAGTCTTTCAGCAGTACTAAGTTAGTACTGGCAGTACTAACTTTGCTCTAGCACTACTAAGTTTACACTAGCTGTACACTGATTAGTACTGGCAGTATTAACACAGTTAATACTGTTAGTTATAAACTGAGTACTAAATTATGCTTGACAGTACAAACTCGGTCTTGGCAGTATTAAGTATGAGGACTTTAATTCCCAACAATCCTTCCCTAAACTTGATATTCATCTTGTTAATCATCAAGTTTCTTCAGGCTAAACGTAATGGGACGACCTTTTGCGGTCGGTCGTCTCATGTGGCAATAAAAGGGACCTGGTCACCCCACTACGCCGACCGAAGCAAGACCTGGTCACCCCTAACCTTTGCAAAGTTAGGGTCTTCTGCACGACCTTACAATTGGAGGACGATTTCGTATTAAAAAAAAATAACTCTTTCTTTTATATTTTTATTTAAAAAAAATAAACAATCCCCCATTCACTATAAAATCTCACTTTTTATATCATTTTTAATCACAAAACACATACATTTTATACACTTTCATTATCTTTTTTAAATGGCTTGTTCGATACCACATAGCGACGATGAAATCCAAGCTTTGGTTCAAAAACAAATTGACGAAGATATGGTTCATCAGAAAGCGATTCTGGATTTAGCCTTGCAATTTGATAATGCATGCACAACTAAAGAAGATCTTAGAAAAGCATACGAGAAATGTAATCACATTCCACAAGAGAGCCGTGCTTTGATCGACACTTTCTTAAAAGAAGGTTCTGATAAAGATTACGAGCTAAATCTTTCTATGTACAGAAAGGCGGCAAAACTAGAAAAACAAATGAATGCTAAGTTAGCTTGGATACATGAAAAATACAACCACCGCTCAGAAACCCATATAGGTGGTTCGTCATCACAGACACATGAGATTGGTGATGTATACCTTACTGCGGAAGAGTTACATCAACTACATCTAGATGAAGAAGCCTTAAGAGAAACACTAGAAGAACAAACAATGGATGAAAAGGCACGGGAGGAGAAGATTAGGCAAAAACAAGCTGATGATGATGAATACTTTATGGAATTTGGGGTGATGAGAATTGATTCAGATTACGAGTCATCAGATTAATAAACTAGAAACTATTTTAGTGTAATGTTGTTTTAATTTAATGTTTTAAATAAAGTATTGTATTTTAAATTCCGTTATTATATTTTCAAATTTTGAATTCCAACGGCTAGTTTTTCGTTATAAATACCCCCACCATCTCCTCATTATATCACACAACTTCTTATCCAACTATCCAGATGGATTCCAATTTCACTAACGAAAATGATCCATGGGAATACAGTCTTGATATAGACGATTCTGATCTCCATTTAACACATGTTCTGCGTTCGTCTAGTAGCGCACATGTTGAACCATCTCCATACACCCCAAATCCAGTTACCATAATACCCGGTCCTGCGGGTGTTGTTCAGCTCTCTAATAGCATATGTGTTGAACCATCTTCCTCAACCCCAAACCCAGTTAGGATAATACCCGGTCCTGCGGGTCTTGTTCAGCGAGCCAAGCTGCTTAAAGAAAATGTATTTATTCTTGATCCGGATGGGGCTTTAATGTCGACACAAGAATATATGCAGAAAGTTGTTGAGGATGTGGGTGAGGATGCTGATTTTAACAGTGGGGCGTGGGTTAGCGCCACTAACTATGTGAATGCTTTTGGTGGCACTGTAACTGGATGTTTGGGAGACATCGACAACTTTCTTAAAAAGGGAAAACTTGAACAAGTTGTTGCAATAGTGAAGTCTTGTTCTCCGAATGCTCTTGGAGATTTAAATGTGACTCTGAAAGATCTATCGGGTACAGTACCTGGAACAATACACTACAAAGTCCTTGATGTGGGTAGTTATGAAAAGGATATTACAGTAGGAGCTGCTATGATACTTGCCAATGTCTCAGTTTTTACTCCTAAACCATCAAAGCATTACCTTAACATTACAAAAAGAAATGTGGTTGAGGTTTTCCGTAAGGATACGGTTTCATTAGCTTAACATTATTGTTATTCAATTCCGTAATGTAATTTTCAATTTCGTAATGTAATTTTCAATTCCATAATGTAATTTTCAATTCCGTAATGTAATTTTCAAATTTGAAATCAAACAACTACTATTCCAACGGATACTATTCGAACTATATGTTTTAAAACGTATCTGTGTTGTATTTTTAAATTCCGTCAAGTTCATGTTTTTTATTTCCGTAATTTTTTTCCGTCTTTTCTTCCGTGTATTTTTATTTCCGTATTTTAATTTGTAAAATGTTTAATTATTAATGTAATGTTTAAAAAAAAAATTTTGTTCGGTGTCCTCTGCGGTCACCACTACATGTGTTTGGTCATTGTGTGGTCTAAAAGAAAGAAAGCTGAGTTGGCGCTGACGTGACGGTGTCATCTGCGGTCACCACTACATTCAGTCTTATAAATATTCCTTTTCATCATTATATGTAAATTGATGCTAAAGGTTACTATTTATAGTCAAATTCGATGTGCGTGAGTGTGACACTACGAGCAGCTTGACCATTGAGTTTTTGATTTCTTTTTTATGGGTATGTTTGGCGAAATGGGTTGAGACTGGGGCTTGTGTTGGGGCTAGAGCTGGGGCTATGGCTTTTATTATAAGTCGAAATTAAAATTTGTATTTTTTTAAACTTGTTTGGTAAATGGGCTGGGGCTGGGGTTGGGGCTTATGTTGGGGCTGGAGCTGGGACTATGGCTTATATTATAAGCCGAAATTAAAATTGGTATTTTTTAAACTTGTTTGGCAAATGGGCTGGGGCTTATGGAGACTTATAACTTATAAGCCTTTTGTAAGCCCTCGTGACAAACGAGACTTATTTTGTAATCCAGCTTATTTTAAAAGCCCAAGCCTCGATAAGCCCTGCGCCAAACATACCCTATATCTATAATGTTGTTCTTTCATCACGAAGTCGTAGTGCGAAGATAATCAGTAGCCAGATGTTACTTTTAATCGTGTTATGATTTTCAAAAGAAACTATTTCCCCATGAGATGTGTTTATCTTATATAGAGACGAAACTGATCATTCACCATGAGATGTGTTTATCACGAAGTCGTAGTGTTTATATTTTTTATGAAAGAAAAAGATAAACACATCTGTGTTTATCTTTTTCTTTTTTTTCACTGAGATTATGAGAATTAATCTATCAATTTAATCTCATCATAGTGTTCTTTCATTATATCAACGAGTCATTCATATCCGTGCGTTGCACCGGCTTATGTTTTAATAATAATTAGATTTGTTGGTTGTTTTTTTTCCTTATTAAAAAATCATTTGCTTTGGCTTTTTAAATATAACATATATAAGATTTAGGGTACAATATGTTTCAAAATTCTATGTACGGGCTAATCAGTGCTACCCGATCCCTGGTTAGTCAAATACTTCAGCACGACACATGACCCGATTTAGCATTTGGGTTACTCTGGTTGACCTGAAAACCCGGGGAAAATGTTGGATCACTCTCAAACACTTTTGGAATTAGTAATGGTATGTATGATGGTGCATGTAATTGAAACGCGACGTGTAATGTGTAGCTAAATAGTCATAAAATAATTTGAGTTTTAAGCTGAGTTTAAGCAATGTTAAGCGCATACAGCTTTTTCAAGCTAAGGTTTAACAAAAAATGACATTTTACAAAAACTCAAAGGAAGAATAGTAATAATTATTTAATTTGTTAAACTGTGTGTTTTGTAAGTAATGTTTATTTTCGATTGAGATTATTTGACATACTTACAGAACGCGAGTTGGACCCAATTGAACACAAAATCGACCATTATGTCTTCTTAGGTTTGGTCCTCGGTTCGTGAGTTTGTGCTAAATCGTTCTCGTTTGGGCTATTTTTTCCGGGCCAGTCTGCTTTTGACAACATTATTCGTTAAAGCACATTAATATTGTAATTGCGCATTGCGGCAGTGTTAATTTGTTGTTGCCACTTGTATTTTTTGTTCGGTTTCTTATGATTTTAGAGCCAACACACAATCTCGTATTCTAAATACAAAAGCACCAACATATAGACTTCCTTCAATTTGACGCCTATGCATTTTAGTTAGGAAAAAAAATACACGTATAGCAACTATTCCCATGACAGTTGAGTAAAAGCAAGTGAAGCCATTAAATATTGATGACATGTTAAGAAAAATATTTCTGGCCTTACGTGGGAATTCCTATGCGGCCTCTTAGCTAACCGTCTAATACATTTAAGTTCATTTACTTGCTGCTTTTTCTTTTCTTTTCATTTTAAAGGCTGCTACTTCCCGCAGTTTGTCTTTTAGCTCTTGATCACATGCCTCGAGAGCTGAACATGTTTTCATTGTGATACATACCTTCTCTTATGCCATTTCTATCTTTTTGATTAATTTCTGCACCACATATGTGATTTTGTTGAAAGCTTCTTGTGGGCCCATCAGTTGACCCTCACCGCTGTCTTGAAGCTTTGCGAGATCCATATCAAAATCTGCAGTTCGATGTTCAACACCCAACATCCTGAAAATTATGGCGATATCATCAACCAACAGCTGAAATCCAAAATCATATCAGCTACCATAATATCTCTCCTTACAAAATAATTATAAAAGCAAACATGGTGTTTGGATATGCATTTTAAAAATGGCTTATATTAAAGGGGAAAACATGTTTTGTTTGAATTTTATTCAAGAATAACAAAGTCAGCATGTCAAGACTCAAGACATCGCCTTTTCGTAATAAAGACTCACTATATAGATGTTATGAACCCATGGCTAAATGCTTAATGTTAACATCTTAGAACCATGTTTCATTCTATTGGTTACGAAGGCACCAAGATAAACATATGTATGCATTAGATTACAAATTATGAGTCTAATGGGTAAAAGAGGACGTTATGCTGATGAGGTGTCATTTTATACACTTTTTCGGGGTTATTTAACCCTTGAATTGATGCAAATATCTTCATTTATTATGCTTAATTGTTTCTTTTTTTTATTTTAGCATTTGGGAAGCATTTGGAGGAAATACACACACTTTGGACTCAATTTGGGAAGAAACGGGATCAGATTGCAACTCTGCTCGAAGACACTCGAGATTTGGTTTACAGGTCGTGGAGATGTTGTCACAATTTCTCGTGACGACGTCAAAGTCTTCAAAGGACGACGTCGGGATTCATGTTGATGACGTCAAACTAACCAACTCAGAAGAAACCCGAAGAAGATTCACGGGTTGACGACGTCACGATTTTTTATATATAAATACAAACCCTAGTTTTTATGTTTTGAGGAGGAAAACTTGGAGGAACAATTTTATACATCATAGCAGCTGTTCTTAGGCCATTTTTACTCATCATTACTCCATGTTTTATTGAAGTAAAATTCTTTTATCCCGTTAATTTTCAATATGTCTATGTATTGTTTGATTAATTATTCTTCGCTTTCAATAAACATGCTTGGCCAAATATAATTTGTGTTTGCTTATGATTGCATGAAACCTAGTTGTTTATTTTTTTTATTACTTCTTGTTAATGATATGCATGTTAGGCTTTTGAAAACTAGCTATAAAATATTACATTAGCATAGGCGTCTAGGGAAACGTGGCTAGGTTAAATGATGCTCACGCAATTGTCTTCATACTACCTTGCCATTTAGGTTGATTTCGAGTTAGGTGTTTAATTATTTAAATACTTACATATTCCATTACGAGGGTGACGGGTGATAAAACAAGAGACGACAACTAGGGACTAGTGCATGATTAGGTAAACATAATTTTTTAACTATAAGAGTTTTTCCTTAACTTAACTTTTCTTGCAATTAGATTAGAATTAGGAGTAGTTTAATTAGTTTAAAACAAATTCCCTTTCAAAAACCGAGATTTTTACTTGCTTTCATAAAATATAAAAATACAAAATTACTCTTCTCTCAACCTTTAGACCTTAGTAACCATACGATTCGAGCCTACCCAAACTATTCCCCTAGAGAATGATAAAAACCCTCAATTCTTGCCTATACTACACTACAACGGTTAGGTACACTGCCTAGGAGGGTTGTAAAACTTCGGTTTGCAATCACCGCACATCATATGCTTCTTGTAATAGATTAGGCGCTAAAATTTTTGAAATCATACTTGATTTTGATCATGGCAAATTCGAGTTACATGTACAAAGTAAATAAAATTTGGTTACCATTAATATTTGGCGTGTAAGCTTATGTAAAATTGGGAAAAGCTCGTAAGCCTACTCTTTTCGGCTTATAAGCTTATCAAGTTTAGCTTATGGCCATAGATAAGCTATACGCTTAACTTGATAAGCCTAGAAAAGTGGATTTTGAATTTACCTAAGCTCATACGGCAACTATATAAGCTAACACAAACACCCCGTAAGAAGAAGCTAAAAAAACCAGCAAGAAAACGTTTTTTGTTATTAGAACTACTCATTTTTGTTTAGAAAACACAATACACACATAAACTGTTTAGTACACTATCCTAAACAGCCACTCAATTTAGAATAACATGCCATACAAGAGAAGGAAAACTCAAATCAAGCAAGAAGACTTACGGTTTCAGGTAGAGTAGCGTACATTTTATGATGCATTTGGTCGTAGGTTCATGTCACAAACTTACATAATTTGCAGCCAAATACCTGTTCAATTTAACGAAATCAAATCCAAAGTAATTATGATTTGGTATACTTGCTCCAGCATCTTTTTCGTGGTCTATATCATTTAGTAACATCCATATTAAGAAAAACATTCACTTCATAACACTCCTAAACTCGGATTCCTTGGCTCACTATGTTAACAAATATATTAGTGATATGTCTGCTACTTTATAAAAACGATAAAAAAACTTTTCGTCCTACACCAAATAAGTTATAAGGAGTACCTCCCATAAAATTTGGTCAATCTTTTAATTTATTAATCATGAAAAAATATGTGAGGTGTATGAATTAGAAAAACGCACGACCAATCTGACATGTATACTTATATGTGAAAAGTTCAATTTAACCCACTTGAGATAATAAAATATACTTTTTCATTTTAGTAAACTGGTTTAAAATTCAAATATACATATAAATAAGGGTGTACATGTGTGGTAGTAGCTCACAGTACATGGACCAACTCAACACATACATAAAAATCACTTATTTGGCTATCACAAATATGTTTTTATCAACCTTTATCCAAAAGATAGTTTGTATCAACCTTTTTCCAAGTTATTTCCAACCATAAAAGATAGTTACTTCACAGTTGAGCCTTTCTGAAATATGTTACATCAGTGCGATAGTGCTCACTAAGGGTAAATTCTTAAAGAAAAGTCAAGTTTCGAATGGAGGTGAGAACAACAGGTAAAAGGGTGATTACAACTTAAGGGTGCCAATCACTCGCCTATTAGAAAGATATTAAAGAGAAAAGATATAAAAAGTTATTGAAGAAAAAAGATACCGTGTCAAGAGACAGAGGCTTGTCATCCAAATATATAAGGTTGGTGCTCTTGTAAGAAATACCAGTGTTTTGTCCCTGTAAGGCACAACGCCAACGTAATGTCAAAATCGTAACTAACGAATACAAGTATATGAGAGGTTATGGTAAAACAGAAGATATCATAATCAACTCACATAAAACCCTAGCCTGCTAATAAAAAATTTCCAAAAGAAAATTGATAACATAACCTGCAAAACAAAATGATATAGCATTAGGCTTAATTATGAACTTTTTTCACTTAGAAATCCCGAAAAATACACAAAGTTATTTGCATAAATATCTACATACATCCAAATGTTGCATTAGTTTGGTCATGGAACCTGTAAGAGCATCTAAAAGATTTAGAGTCATGTCCCACCTTAGGATGTTGATTGCTCGCAAGACCATAGTTGGCCATCATGCTTAGGCTCACTATGTTCATTCCATAACAAGCACTGTTGGGAAATATATTTTGAGTTGATAAGACAAAACAATGAATGAAAAGGAAATAAGAGGGACTTAAATGACACTTTAAGAATTCTACAAGCTGGTGGAGGATATTCTACAAAAGATAAAAGATTCCAAAAGATATGATTCTTGAAGATAAAGATGAAGTTTATTAAAGAATTAAAAGATTTAGTTTCCTTATACAATTATGTTTTCCCTTGTAAATCTAGATGGACTCTACTATATAAAGAGATCCCTAGATATAGTTTTATGTGTGTCAAAGATGTAAACACCAGAAAAGTATGTGTGTCTAGGCGTCAAGTCCTCTAAGTGGACGCCTAGGGTTTGGTTGGTTTAGCCTCAAGGATCTTTGATTCCTTGTTATAGTTTAGATAACACGTTCTACCATTGATCAAGGTAGAATTGGGGCTTGTAGTAGTCATTGTATAAAGATGATGATGAAACCTTGTTAGGCAATAATAAAGAATGTTCTTAATGTTTATTCCGCTGTGCATTCTATTGTTCTTTGTTATTGTTCATCCTAGATTAAAGTTCTAATCAAACTGAGCTTAAACGATCGTATGGTTTTCATAATTGGTATCAGAGCCATGTGGCTCGTGATGACTAGGATTACAAGGTTTTTGAAGAAACCTAAAACCCTAATTTTTCAAGAAATCAAATTGTGGTTAAAGTTTTATGGGTTTTGATGTTTAATTGTTATAAGAGTGTTTATAATCGTTTTCTCTACCTATTATGGGTATGCAATACGATTGATAAACTGTTATTTCTATTTATTTGGGTTTCTTTTGATTAGTTGTGCTCTAACTGATCAAACCCAAGACTATTAGGGTTTGTATATCTTTCTTTTCGGATCTGATGGTGTTGTGGTGTGCAAATGGATATTCCTGAAGCCAATGGAGGTGATAACGAGTTGGATAAACCCTAGACTTTAAGGTTTATGTTGTTTTGTTTATACTTTTTAGGGTTTGTTGGTCATGTTTGGGATTCATGTGCTTTACTTTATTAGGACTCTACACCATAACAACTTGGATTCTCTTGCAAGGTTCCTATGATCCCTATATCTGTTCTTGTTAAGGGTTACGTAACGAATCATCAAACAACAACAGCAGCAGAACATGGACATACTGGTGTAATTAGTTATAAAGTGATGTAACAGCAGTTATACAATGCATGTTGTGGATGGTATTTTAGAGAAGGTAATATAGGCATATTCATGGAGCGTGTTACAGATATGTTTTGATATAACAGTTAATGGTGTATATCTTTAGAAGATATACGTGTGAATGAATATATATGGGCCTAATGAAGATTCACATGTTGGATAAAAACTGTTATTACTGTTGGATACATATTTAATATTAAAAGTGTTTGAGCACGTAAAGGTTTATACTGTTGGTTCAAGCATGATATGCAAGCATGGGTATGCATGAGATTGCCAAGGTTAGTTTATGTTGCTTGAGTATTTGTTCGAGCATGAGATGTTAATGATGTTCAAAGTATTAAATGATTTAATGCTGCCCAAGTAAATTTTAATGCTGCTCGAATGATTTAAAGCTGCTAGTATTGTTTTATATTACTACTGTTCGAGCAATGGAAGTTAGTACTGTCCATGGAAGGTTAAAACTGTTTGTATACTTTAAAGCTGTTCAAGTATGTTAGTACTGCTTTCTTTGTCCGAGAAGATTTTAAAACTGCTAGTGTCGTCCGAGAAAAGCAGTTAATACTGTTAGTTGTACCTGATATCAAACAGTATATGATTTTTGTTCTCGCACACAACAAAGATGGACAACACACACAGGAAAGAAGGTTTTTGTGTTTTTGATTTTAATGTTCTCAAAGGTTTAATGGCTTGCATTTCTTGGATTAATTGGTTATGAAGAAGATTGTTTATCATAAAAATTCATAAAGATAGCCGACATATTTATTACCGGAGCGGGCCCGGCGAGCATTTAGGACAACACAGAAAGGACGGATTCAATTTTAACTATGCAGTACATTAATCATACTCATTCAGGGTCACAATAAAATTAAATCGTCACTGCTGTCATCATCTTCTAGAAATCCTTTCCTGTTATAGCGGCACTTGTTATCTTTTGGGTTGTAGGCTTGTACTTAATTGGGCTTAGATGTTGTTGTGGCCCAGTCGTTGTGCAAGGGCTTCCAGTTCAACAAGGATTCTTGTGGCTTCTTTGTTTTGTTGACATATTTCTCTTTGGTCAGACACAATAGTTATCTTTATCTTTAGTGGATTTTCCAATAGATTTGGCCTCTTAATTGTATGATTGCTTGTAGGCTTTGCATGGCTCTAACTGCTTCCTTTGTTGCTGAAACTTCAATGTCTTGGGCGACTGCTCTCCATGCATTAGATTTATCCATTCTGATTGGGGCTTGATTGGCTTTGAGCTGATAATGTCTGTATAATGCTCCTGGTTCTTCATGTGTGAAGATAGCTATTGTGAAGATTTTAGAAGTGGTTGGAAATCTTCATGACTTCTTGCAAGTGGATCTCATATTCTTTAAAATGGAATTGGGGGTCCTGTAGTACTTCTCCACTGTGTATAAGAGTTGCTGCTGGTAATTGCTTCATTTCTCCTGTGCATTCTGCAAAACAAAGGTTAACAAGTCTTGAGAGAGAATCATCAAGGGTATTATGTTTCCCTTCTATGTGTTATATATTATTTTTGACGCATGTTCCTATGACTGCATCTGCAAACTTGATCCACCTAACCTTTGAGGATTTATTGCTGATGTGAGGGTTGCGAAGACTTCACAGGAAGTTTTACAATCCCCTAGGCAGTGTACTTAATCGTTGTAGTGTAGTATAGGCAAAACTCGGGGGTTGTTATCGTTCTTTAGGGGAATAGGATGGAAGGCTTGATCACGGTCTAACAAAATTCTAGGGGTTGAGAGAAGATTATTTTTGTGTTTTTTTATTTATAAGAAAGCAGGTAAATCTATGGTTTGAGAGGTTGGTTTGTTTTCTAACTAATATACTAAATAAATAATTAGCTATCTATGGTGATAACTTTATGAATAAGCAAATGTATTTTACCTAATCATGTACTATCTCCTCAGATCACTTCTCCTAGATTCCGTTGCATTTGTCACATCTTGTGATGATTTGTGGAAAGTATTTCCTAGGTCAATGAAAGGATTACACGAAACGCATCCTATTTAATATTTCGTTTTAAGGCTATTCGCACAAGTAAGGTAGTATGAAGATTATTACAAGGCCCCTAAGAGTATATTAAATGCATGTGAAATAACTTAAGAGGGATCAAACCATATAGTGGGTAAGGTAGTATGAAGACTGTTACCGATGGTATCCTTTCTACACTACTCGCGTTTTTACCTAGGAACATTATCAACAGCAGATACAAACAAAAAGCTGGTTTTCTAATGCCTAATGAGCACATTCATAACAAAAGAAGCACATCAAAAGGATCTACCAATCTATGTTTCATGCAAACATAGTAAATACAAAGGGAGGGTTTTTAGCCCTACTTGTTATAAAGGAAAGCAAGGATGACAAAATCAATCAAACACACATAGACAATTGAATCGATTAATGATAAATAACCTTACTTGATTAAAACATGGATTCAAGGTAGTAAAATAGGGTTTTGAGGCCCTATAAATGACCTATAAAGCTCCTAAAACGAATAGCATTCGTCTCCCTAGGTTTTTACAAAGTTATCCTAAAGTTACACACTTGAAACCCTAAAAATGGCTTTATATTTATATAGATATCGACGTGACGGCGGGTCTCTTTGTAATCCTGACGCCGTGGCTACGTAATTGATTTCTAGATTCTCTTTAAAGTGGCCATGTCCTGGCCGTCACTTAAATAGTTCACCGGACCGCGTCGCTTTATGCTGCGACGTCGTTCCAAGCAATTGTAGCAATAAGTCTTCAAGAGATTTGGTGTTGGTCCTATATCTTGTCCAGTTTCTTCTCCAAATGAGACCATGTCACGTGTATTTGCTCCAAAAGGCCATCAAGTGCTACAAAATCTAAAAAATAAACCTATTAAGGGGGCCACGATCTTGGGCATATTTTGCATGATTTAGGGGGTTTAAATGACCCTGATAAGTGAATAAAATGACTCCTCATCATATACCAACATACACTTGAGATTTGCTTGTACTAAGCAAATGGGCTTTCTACCTAGACAATAGCAATATGAGGAGTCATTTAACCTACTCTTTTAAAGTATTTATAACACAATCTTCTAGTCCTGTTAATTAAAAGTACAAAAGTATTACTAGCACCTCACATAAGTGTTTGGGTTCTCTTCTTTCCATCACGATGTATAATAAAATTATAACAATATGGGGAAACAAGAAAGATCAAAACTCATTACCTGTCTTAGCATATAAATTTCATAAGCTTAGTAAAGGATCAACCTCCACGCTTGGGCATGCAATTATTCATTATTAAAATAAGGAGGTCTTTTAAAGGGTTGTGGGGTGTAGGTGTAATATAACATTAATGGAAGCGAAGACGGATGGGATACATTTGGGTGGTGACTTTGGGTGAATTTGGAGTAGAAAAGGTTAGCTAATTATTTATAAGAATACATGTTGGTTTGGTTGCTAAGCCAGAGACTCGGACAAGATATATAAACTCTACAAAACTCTACATCTATCTATTTATTTTTCTTTTCTTGACTCTATGATAAACATAACATAAGCAAATGGCAGCCCGTACATTTTTTTTCTCTTTTTTTATATACATTTTTTTGTACACTTTTGCCCTGCCATTGCTTAAACATATAATACATCATGGGGGTTTACTGGTAAATCCCTTCCACTTGAAACTTTACATTCTCGTTTAATTTACAATCTAACTAATGACCCGATTTGAGATGGATCAAAATAACATGGAGCTTATTGAGCTTTATCAGGAGTAATAAATTACTTCTTCCCTAATTCTTCATAAGATGAATACTACCATGCATCCCAATCGTCTCAAAACTGTATTTACAAGGATAAGGACTTAGCAACCGTGTACTCAAATAATTAACTTGGGCTAAAAGAATAATGTAGAAACGGTGGTAATACAAGGTAGGCTAAGGCGATTTGGGTGTAACAATTGGTTTATGGGTGACAATGCTCTTCATTAATAGTCCGGCTTAACCAGAAAATTACGAGAACTATGAAAAAGGATAGGCTCAGAGGGTTGTACTAGGGGTATCATGCAGTAAAATGAGTGCATGGCAAGGGTTTGGGATAGTTATATAACTGGTGTGACCATAATAACAGATACATGTTTAAAACATGGGTTAATCCTAGTGCCTCTTATCTAGCAAATCCTTATACTTACTATGCGGTATAGGGATGCATCATAAAAACAAGTTCTAGAATTTAATATACTATCGGTACACTTATATAATTTAATACCGATACCAATGCTCCAGAAAAGGCGACAAAGACCATACGTACACATCCATAACGAAGGAATAGACACATATGACTGCATTCGAACCTTAACTCGAGAAAGCTAAAGATATAAATTCCCTTGGATATCAATAATGAATTCTCAAATTCCTAAAAATCTAAAGGCGAACCTCACATTTTTAGGTGGAATTTAAGGGTTTTTATGCTAGTCATACACATTCCTATCCATGAGATGCTATTAATACTCGATTTTCGTTGGTATGTGTCATACAAAAATTTTAAATTTTGGTCAAAATTACCTTTTTATGCTATGTTTCGATATATTACCCATCATTTTAAGGAACAAGCAAATGACCAAATGAAAGAATAGTTTCAAAGGCTTATTTCCCCTACATTTAAGTTGAACATTATCCCTAATGTTCTATAGAAGTACCTATTAGGAATTTTGAGTTACTACTGCTAGTACTACTTTCCTTACTGCTTGGTTAAAGATTTTGATAAGCTACTAAAGACTGAAGAAAATAAACTAACTCGTTATTACTGCTAGTTGTAATAGTTAGTACTGTTAGTTATAGTTAGTACTACCAGTACAAACTGATAGATCGTTAGTAATGCTAGTTAGTTTATTAGTACTGTTAGTATAAGAAGTTAGTACTGCTTAAGTGATATGCATGAGATATATTAGGAATAGATACGCATGATCATTTAAACGTGTTTTGTAAGCCCATTAGGGTTTTCCTTAGTGTATAAAAGGAACCATAGACCATAGTTAGAGATATAAATCTTCATAGAAAACACATATCTCATAGTTAGAATATTTGCAATCAATATATTCAAGTTTAGTATTCTTTGTTTTTTTCTTTTAGTATTGCAAGTTAGATTCCGCATAACTTGTAGCCATTCACAATCATAGTTTCTCATATAGTTAGTTTGGATTTATCCATGTTAATAAGATTTTAACAGGTCTAAGAAGAATCCGTTTCCTTTGGGAAAGTCACAAGTGGTATCAGAGCTTGTGAAGAAACTCTGAATAAGAAGAACTTTATAAGATCTATATCTCTTCCTAAAATTCACAATGTCTGGTGAAGAACCTGAAAACACAAATTAGCACAAGTAAGAATCTCTCAAATCTGGTGGTCTACTGTTAAAACTCCTATCCTCAAGAAGGGGTGACTATTCCCTTTAGAGCATAAAGGATGAGAGCAGTATCTCACTAACATATATTATAGTTTGTGGCAAGTGATCTTGAATAGTGATGGTCCTATACAAGTAAAAACTGATGAAAAGGGTGCTGAAACTGAAGTACCTCCAAAGACTGCTCAAGCATTATTAGTAAGACAAAGAGAAAGAAAAGCTAAAAGTATTATGCTTTTGGCTATTCCTGATGAGTATCAGCTGAGGTTTCATGGAATAAAGGATGCAAAGTCTCTGTGGGCTGCTATCAAGAGTAGATTTTGTGGCAATGTTGAATCTAATAAGACGCAGAAGATTTGTTTTTGATGACATTTGAAAAAACTTTTATGTAATCATGACACAGAAGGCTTAGATAAAGCATATGATAGGTTTCAAAAACTTATCAGCCTTCTAGAAGTTCATGGTGCAGCTGTTCCTAATGAAGATGCAAATCAAAATTTTTTAAGAGCTCTACCTTCATCATGGATATTTTCCTTGATTATGAAGGAACAAAGACGATATAAATGATTTGGATATTGATGATCTATACAATAACCTAAAAGTGTTTGAAGCTGATATCAAAGGTTCCTCTGGATCATCTTCAAACTCTCAGAATGTGGCCTTTCTCTCTGCAAAAGACACTAGCAGCAGTAATGAAATTAATACTGCTAATGGTGTTTCTACTGCATCAGGCCATAATTCTCAGGGACAAGCCTCTTCATCATCATATACTGATGATCTAATGTTCTCATTCTTTGCTAATCAGTCAAATAGTCCACAACTGGATGATGAAGACCTAGAGCAGATTGATCATGACAGAAATAGAAAGCCAATTAAACTATAAGGTTAAAGTAATCAGGTGTGATAATGAGACAGAATTCAAAAACAAGGAAATGATCAATGAATTCTGTGGATTAAAAAAGGATAAAAAGGGAATTTAGTGTTGCCAGAACTCCACAACAAAATGGAGTTGCTGAGAGAAAGAATAGGACTCTAATTGAGGCAGATAGGACTATGCTAGCAGACTCACTTCTACCTACTGTATTTTGGGCTGAACCAGTTAATACTGCTGGGGTTATGTTATGGAATAGGGTTTTATGACCATGCCTAAACCAAGACACCCTATGAAACTTATATTGGAAGTTCACCAAACATTAAGTTTCATGAGACATTTTGGATGCCCTGTTACTATCTAAATACCCTAGACCCTTAGGCAAATTTGTTAGGAAGGCTTTAAGAAGGGTTTTAGTGGGTACTCTGTAATATAAATTAGCAAAAGCTTTCAGGTTATTAATTCTCAAACTAGAAAAGTTTAAGAGAATCTGCTGTAAAACTTTCTTGAAAATAAACCAAATGTTGCAGGACAAGGACCCAACTAGCTTTATTAACCAGTTACTATAGGGAATCAAACTAACAAAAATGCAGGTCCACAAGAAGCTAATGGTAATACAGGTTTGAAGCAAAGTGTTGATGCTGGACAATCTGAAGAAAAGAATGTGTCTACTCAACAATATATTATGTTCCCATTATGGTCTTCTATCTCTTCAAGCTACAAGAGCTCAGATGAAAATGATACAGCTGATGATTCTGCTGGTGAATCTCCTGTACAAAAACCAGCAAGTGAGAATGAACAAGCCTTGAAGAATGTTCTTGATAAGATGATGGATCAAGAGAAGGAGGCTTCAGAGCAATCAGATGCTGTTAGAAAAGAGTTTAAAGCACAATGCAATAGGGAGCTTCTTTAAGGGAAGGCTTCTAAAGCCAGCAATACTAAGAGCAAGCAGCACTAACAGTTTTAATACTGTTAGCACACCAGTTAATACTGCTGGTGGATCAAGAATTTTTGGTGATGCTGGATCATCATTTGTTCCTCTTAGTAAATTCACTAATCTTCCACATGATCCACTCATGCCTGATTTGGAGGATACTGCTGAAGTTCAAAATACTGGCATTTTTGGCAGTGCTTTTGATGATGAAGATTTGGACACTTACAATTCTCCTTTTGCTGATCAAGTTATGGGTGCAGAGGCTGATTTCAACAACATGGAACCTTCAACTGTTGTCAGTCCTATTCCCACAACTAGAGTACACTCTATTCATCCTAAAGATCAAATAATTGGAGATCCAAAGTCAGCAGTACAAACAAGGGGCATGACAAAGAAGAGTTCTGGAGAACATGCTATGATTAGCTACATCCAAAAGCAGAGAAGGTCAAATCACAAAGATTTCCAAAACTGCTTATTTGCCTGTTTCCTCTCTCAGCAGGAACCCACAAAGATAGCTCAAGCCCTTGATGATGAAAGCTGGGTTGAAGCAATGCAAGAAGAATTGCTTCAGTTCAAGATTCAGAAGGTTTGGACCTTAGTTGACTTACCTTATGGCAAAAAGGCTATTGGTACAAAGTGGGTGTATAGAAATAAGAAAGATGAAAGGGGTATAGTAGTCAGAAACAAAGCCAGGCTGGTAGCACAAGGATACAAACAAGAAGAAGGCATTGACTATGATGAGGTTTTTGCTCCTGTTGCCAGGATTGAAGCAATCAGGTTATTTTTGGCCTATGCATCATTCATGAATTTTCTTGTGTACCAGATGGATGTTAAAAGTGCCTTTCTCTATGGTACTATTGAAGAGGAGGTATATGTAAGCCAACCTCTAGGTTTTGTGGATCCAGAATTTCCAGAAAAAGTTTACAAAGTGGAGAAAGCCTTATATGGTCTACACCAAGCTCCTAGAGCTTGGTAGAGACTCTTTTTACCTATCTGCTGGACAATGGATTCTAAAGAGGACAAATTGACAAGACTTTGATCATAAAAAGAGTCAAGGATGATATTCTATTGGTACAAGTATATGTAGATGACATCATCTTTGGTTCCACTAAAAAGTCTTTGTGTACAGATTTTGAGCAAATAATGCACAAAAGGTTCCAGATGAGTTCAATGGGAGAGCTCACTTTCTTCTTGGGTTTACAAGTCAAGCAGAAAGAGGATGGGATCTTCATTAGTCAGGATAAGTATGTTGGTAAAATCTTGAAGAAATTTGGCTTTTCTAGTATAAGGACAGCCAGTACTCCTATGGACACCAACAAGGCTTTAACCAAAGATGAAGATGGTGAGGATGTTGATGTCTATTTATACATGTCAATGATTGGGTCATTGATGGACCTTACATCCTCTAGACCAAATATTATGTTCTCTATTTGTGCATGCTCAAGATTTCAAGTTCAACCAAAAGTTTCCCACTTGAATGCAGTAAAAAGGATCTTCAGATACCTAAAAGGTCGACCCAATTTGGGCCTTTGGTATCCTAAGGACTCTCCTTTTATATTAGAATCTTTTCAAACAGTGACTATGCAGGTGCCAGTTTGGACAGGAAATCCACAACTGGAGGTTGTTAATTTCTTAGTTCAAGGTTAATCTCTTAGCAATGTAAAAAGCAGACTGTGGTGGCGAATTCAACTACTGAGGCCGAATATATTGCTGCTTCTCACTGCTGTGGTCAAGTGCTTTAGATCCAAAATCAGATGTTGGATTATGGATACAATTTTATGCAAACAAAGATTTATGTTGACAATGAGAGTGCCATTTGTATTGTCAATAATCTTGTCTACCATTCTAAAACAAAGCATATAGAGATTCAACATCATTTCATTAGAGACTCCTATGAGAAGATATTAATAGAGATGGTCAAGATACACACTGATAATAATGTAGCTGATTTGCTCACTAAAGCTTTTGATGTGAGTAGATTTAATTTTCTGGTGGCAAGCATTTGTATGCTTAATCTGTAGCTACATGATCTCAGGGGAGGTTAATAGTGTTTAAGTGCAGTAGAGTATACACAAATGCTATTTGGATTGAAGTTGGAATGGATTACAACTGGTATGTTGTTTTAGTTGACAGTTCTTAACTTTTATTCATGGGCTATGCATAGATATGGATCCTCATGAATTCTTACATGTCTATCGAGTTATTTCTAGTGCGCTTATAATGAATAGAGGCATGTTATTGCATAGTTATTGGAGAACAAGTTAATATTGTTAGACTAATATAAATACTGCCAAGCTAATATTAATACTGCTTGTTATCGTTAATATTGTTGGTGCATATGCTTACAAAGATGAGATTTTTTTAAAAACCTTCCATTGATGGGATATGAATAGCTTTCTACAAAACTTACTTTTCAAAAAGGTTCATTCTCACCTCAATGGAAGTTTCTGATACATACCATCCTTTACTGTATAAGTTCAAAATCAACTGCTTAGAATGAGTTTTCAACTAATTTGGCTTCAGCAGTTATATGTCTAGCAAAGGGTCAAAAGTTTAATTTTTCTAAATTAATTTTTGATGGTATGTTGAGGAACTTGGATCCAAAGAGATTTTTAATGTATCCAAGGTTTTTACAACTCTTTTTGAATAACCAGCTTAAAGATTTACCAGAACCTTTTAATGATACTTATGAGACACCCAAACATAGTAAAAAGGTTTTCTCAAATATGGCAAGGCAAAGTACCAAATTTTCAGGAAAAGTTACTCCACTTTTTGACTCCATGTTGGTGCAAAACCAAGCACCTGAGAGTGAAGGTTCAGCAACACCCCCTGAACCCCAACCCACACCCTCTACTTCACAACCAAATGTTTCTGAACCTCAAACAGAACCACTTCAAACTGAAACACCTCCACCAGTTTTTCATGAACCTCAATCTGAAGCTCACATTGAGCAAATACTCTAATCTCCAACTACATATCAAAGAAAAAGAAAGACTAAAAAATGTAGGAGAACCAACAAGGACACTAAGTTACCTCAGACTAGTGTACCTCAAGACCTTAGAGCAGATGAGGCTGTCCATAAGGAGGGGGGTGACAGTGTGGAAAGGGCTATCACTACTGCTGCTAGCTTAGATGCAGCACAGGACAGTGATAACATAATTAGGACCCAGACCACGGCAATGCCTAATGTTGACATTCCTTAGGGAATGGATACAGGTGGCAGTCCTAGGCGCCAAGACACCATGGGGGTGCTCCTGCTCAGACTAGGTCTGAGAGAGTGCTTGAAAAGCCCAGTGAACCACCTCTCTCAGAAGGTAACACATATACAAGTGGGGAGGGCAGGATGGAACATCAATTTGAATTAACGGATAATGTACCAATCACACCTTATGATTCACCTCTCCCAGGAGGTTACACACCTAGAAGTGATGAGGGTAGATTGAAACTACAGGAATTGATGACTATGTGTACAAAATTGTTAAAACAGGTGCTTGACTTGGAGAAAGAGAAGGAGGAAATACAGACAGGTTGAATCTTTATATGATGATTTAAATGAAGAGGATGCATCCAAACAGGGGAGGAGAAATAACTTCACAACCTATGAAGAGGAGATTGTTTAAATACAGATGTTGAACTTGCAATTAAAAGCTGAAGAAGAAAGTACTATGGCATTTGAGCTTATCAAGTTCATCAAATCACTGCTTAAAGAGTAGAAAATTGTTTGGATACATCCTCCTAATGACCAAGATGCTTAAACTAAAGAAACTTCATGATTGACAAGTAAATATCAAGTTTAGGGGAGGATTGTTGGGAATTCTGAGTTACTACTGCTAGTACTACTTTACTACTGCTGGTTTAAGATTGATATTGCTGCTAAAGATTAAAGAAAATAAACTAAATCATTAGTACTGCTAGTTGTAATAGTTAGTACTATTAGTTATAGTTAGTATTGCCAGCACAAAATGTTAGTTTATTAGTACTGTTAGTTAGTTTATTAGTACTGTTAGTATAAGAAGTTAGTACTGCTTATGTGATATGCATGAGATATATTAGGAATAGATATGCATGATCACTTAACGCATTTTGTAAGCCTATTAGGGTTTTCCTTAGTGTATAAAAGGAACCCTACAGCATAGTTAGATATATATCAATTTTTATAGAAAACACATCAATTTATAGTTAGTTATTCTGTAACCTAGGCAGAATATTTGCAATCAATATATTCAAGTTTAGTATTCATTGTTCTTCTTAGTATTGCAAGTTAGATTCCGCATAACTTGTAGTATTCACAATCATAGTTTCTCATATAGTTAATTTGGATTTATCCAAGTTAACTAAGCTTTAACAAGCTAAGAAGATCTGTTTCTTTGGGACTTCACAAACAAACAAATTATTAAGCATGATTAGTGATCAAGAATATGTTTTTCTTTTATCCATCACATTTTTACAAAAGTATTTCACAAAAATAATCATACAAAATATTTTCTAATTAAAAGAAAAGTTTTATTAAAAACTTAAATTTGAAATTTAAATTTTCCCCCCAAAATGGAATGTTCCATAACAGATACAACCTTCCCCACAAAAAGACAAAAACAGAAGCGTAGTCTACTAGGCGGCCCCCAAATATATCTGGGACCGTCGGGACCGCCCCAGTGACCATTGGGTTTTCCTGCCTATAAATATTGCTCTATTCCTAGCAGAAAAATATACCTCTTTGCACGAAATTTTTAGATAACTTTCTCTCTTTAAAAATCTTCTTTCTCTCTCTAAATCTCTTGATCACTAACATTCTTAGATCTTTTTTCAAATGATCTAATCTCTTCTTCTCATCTCTTCTTTCTCAATTAAGTGCAAGAGAAGAACATTCGTATTCGCCAAGAAACGAATTGTTATTTAATAATCTCTCCTATCTTCTTCTAAGTATCAAATCTCTATTGTAATTATCTTGTGTAATTGTGTTATTCGGATTGTGTGTATATCCGATAGTATAGATCTTGTGAGTGTATAGTGATTGTGAAGTGGTAGATTGGTTTTAGCTAAGATTAGGACTCGACATTTAGCTTAGTGTCGAAAAATAACGTAAGCGACGTGTAAACTATTTTCTCCGCCTGAAGGGAGCTTGTTGACATAGTGAAATCTCGAGTAGGATATTCGGGGAGTGGAGTTGGGCGAAGAAGAGCTTCGTAGCCGAACCACTATAAATCTTGGTGTCTTGGTTTGATTGTTCCTTCTCTCATCCTTTTATATTGTTGTGATTGCTATTTAGTATTAGTTTAGATATTTACTTTGTTTATTCATATTGTT
The DNA here is from genome assembly GCA_026074375.1 of Tanacetum coccineum. Classification (NCBI taxonomy): domain Eukaryota; kingdom Viridiplantae; phylum Streptophyta; class Magnoliopsida; order Asterales; family Asteraceae; genus Tanacetum; species Tanacetum coccineum. Next base: position 130,623 of record BQNB010000961.1, read on the forward strand.
AATTGGTTGAACATATAACTCGAATCTAAGTATTTTGAAAGCAAACTTTTAGAACGTAAAATTAACCTGTAAACTATTCAACCCCCCCTTTCTAGTTTCCACACCCCTCTTATCTAACTCTCCATGGACCGGAAGTCTACCTTTTAAAGCCCTTCATATGAATATGTTAACCTTTTTTGGAACCCAGTTATTCCAAGTCGTCGCTCCGCCACCACTATCCGTGTTGAGGATCTTTTCTTGATGAACTCATTGAGAATCTCAAAGTTCACGAGATGATCATCAAGAAAGATTCTAAAATAGTAAAGCTAAGGGAGAAAGAAAATCTCTTGCTTTAAAGGCTAAGAAAGAATCTAGTGATGAAGTGTGTTCGACTTCCAGAAGTGAAGATGAAGAATACGCCATGGCGGTTAGAGACTTCAAGAAGTTCTTTAAGAGAAGAGGTAGATTTGTGAGACAACCTCAGAAAGACAAAAAGACGTTCCAAAGAAGCCGCGATGACAAGAACGGTAAAGGCAATAGAAAATGCTTTAGATGCGGCGACCCAAATCATCTTATTGGAGAATGTCCAAAAGCACCGAAAGACAATAACCAAAGAGCTTTTGTCAGAGGTTCTTAGAGTGATAGCGGTGAAGAAGATGATGAGAAGGTCAACACGAAACATGTCTTGTAGCTCAAGCATCAAGTGAGGTATGTTCCGAATCCTCTTACTTTAGTGATGAAAACTCATCAATAGATGATTTAGTTTTAGATAATGAATATGATAAACTGTGCAAAACGAGTTTAAAGATAATCACTAAAAACAAAAGATTAAAAGCCACTAGAAATAGTCTAGAAAAGGAACTTAGTATTCTAAAAGAAAAAGTGTCTACACTCAAGAAAAACAAGGGAGTTGATCTCGAATGTGTAAAATATCATATGCTTAAAGTTGAGAATGAAAAACTCAAAGAGGAAGCCATTAGATTAAATAAATTTGAAAAGAGTACACATTGTCTAAATGAAATGCTAAGCAATCAAAAACCCTTCGGTGAAAAATTAGGTTTAGGGTTTAGCTCATTTGAAGCATCATCTAGTGGAACAAAAGAAATAAAATTTGTGAAGGCTTAGAAAAAGGCGTCCTCTGATGGAGGTCCCATAGATATGGGCAGCCCCCATATTGTACAGGCGGCCCCCAAAATAATTATGGGACCGCTAGTAGTTATGCCTGAATCTAAGAAAAGTGTGTCTTTTCAAAAATCTATTTTGGGTCCTAGAAAAAAAACATATAATAGTAAACAATGTCAAAGTTCCCGTTGCTAGTGACAATGAAGTTAAACAATTTTATAAGCCATTGTCAAAACCCGAAGTTAGATTTTCAAAACCTAATTTTAGATCAAAAACTCCACCACCTAGAAGAGTCATCAATAATTATCCTCGTCCCAAGACACCACAACCAAAAAGAAATGTTGGTTGACAAATCAACCTCGTGGCTTTCCTGTAACATGGAACAATTTCCAACGTCAAAGTTACATGCCATGGAAAATGTGTCTTCCACTCCCACATCCCAACCAATTGCATCAAATTCAAGGGATGTTTAGCACTAACAACTTTGGACCCATGAGATATTGGGGACCAAATGTTTAAGGTATTATCTTATATAAATAGATATGCCTAGGAGTCGACTTGGAACCCGATGAGTGGATAAAGGATAGCGGATGCTCCAAACACATGATAGGTAACTGAAAGCTCTTCTCAAGCTACAAGGCATACAACGGAGGTAATGTCATTTTTGGTAGCATACTTCGCGGTAACATCATTGGCAAAGGTATGATTTTGAATGAATCTTTCAAAATAGATAATGTAGAACATGTAGATAACTTAAGATTCAACTTTTTAAGTATAGGAAAAATATGTTATGGAGGAAACCGCTACACCTTAGTCATAGTAGATGACTACTCTAGGTATACTTGGACTAGATTTCTTAAAGACAAAACCGAAGCCTTTGATCAATTTGAAATATTTAGTAAGAAAATTCAAAACCAATTAGGATGTATAATAGTGTCAATAAGAACCAACCACGGTAGAGAATTTGATAATGAGGTGTAATTTGGAAAGTTTTGTAATGCCAATGGAATTACACATAACTTCTCATCTCCACGCACCCCTCAATCAAATGGCGTAGTTGAAAGAAAAAATAGGACACTTTAAGAAATGAGTAAGACTATGTTGAATGAGCAATCGTTACCAGAAAAGTTTTGGTGTAACGCAGTAGATACTTCAGCATACATTCTCAACCGAAGCCTAATTAGAGCCATCTTAGGAAAAACACCTTACGAACTCTTAAAAGGTAGGAAACCTACTATAGATTACTTTAGAGTGTTTGGAAGCAAGTGTTTCATTTTAAACACTAAAAACTACCTTACAAAGTTTGACCCAAAGTCTTACGAAGGTATCTTTTTAGGTTACTCGCAAAATAGTAAAGCCTACATCATCCTTAACAAACATACTAGGAAAGTCGAAGAATCACTCAACGTAACATTCGATGAAACTCCTCCACCCTCTAAGACATCACCCTTGGTGGATGTTGACTTAGATGAAGAAGAAGCAATTAAGGTTATCGAAAAGAAAAACCTAGAAAATAACATTGAGGATGAAACTTTAGAAATTGATGAAATAGTCAATATTAAGGAATCTAGGAACCATCCATTAGAAAATATCATAGGAAACCTTAACCAAAGAACCCTTAGATCACAAGCCCAAAACCAAAGTAACTTCTTTTGTTTTATATCAACTATAGAACCTAAGAATGTGAATGAAGCCTTAACGGATGATAGTTGGATAGTCGCCATGCAAGAAGAATTAAATCAATTCATTGCTAACGACGTTTGGGAGTTAGTTCCATAACCTAGGAATATGACAATCATAGGAACTAAGTGGGTGTTTAGAAATAAGTTAGACGAGAACGGTATTGTTTCTCAAAATAAGGCTAGGTTAGTTGCTCAAGGCTATAATCAATAAGAGGGCATCGATTATGATGAAACTTATGCCCCAGTTGCTAGACTTGAGTCGATTAGGATACTATTAGCTTATGCTTGTGCTTTAGATTTTAAACTATTCCAAATGGATGTAAAAAGTGCATTCCTGAACGGTTTTATCAATGAGGAGGTATACGTGGCACAACCTTCAGGATTCATTGACTTTGAAAAACCGAATCATGTTTATAAACTTAAGAAAGCTTTATACGGTCTTAAACAAGCACCCAAAGCTTGGTATGACATATTAAAAGATTTTCTCATTAAACATGAATACAAAATGGGAATGGTGGATAACATACTTATTACCAAGAAGAAAAGATCAAACCTCATCATCGTTTAAATATATGACGAAGACATTATATCCGGCTCGACTTTTCAAGACATGTGTGATGAATTTGCCAAAATCATGCATGACGAGTTCAAGATGAGCATGATGGGTGAACTTAACATCTTCCTTGGACTATAAATAAAACAAATGGAAGATGGTATCTTCTTTAATCAATCTAAATATATTAAAGAAATGCTTAAGAAATTTAGCTTAGAAGAATCTAAACCAATGAAAACCCCCATGTCCTCCGATACCAAACTGGACGAAAGACAAAGAGTGTGAGTCGGTAGATAGTACCAAGTATCGAGGCATGATAGGTAGTTTATTATATCTAATGGCAAGTAGGCCCGATATCATGTTTAGTGTCTGCCTTTGTGCCCTCTTCCAAGAGGCTCCCAAAACCTCTCACCTTGAAGCGGTTAAGCGTATCTTCTGATACATTAAAGGCACTACGCACTTAGGATTATGGTATCCTAAGGGGACCGGCATAGAAATAGTAGTATATGCCGACTCTGATCAAGCGAGAGATTATGTAGACCAAAAGAGCACTAACGGTATTTGTACGTTCGTAGGATGTTGTTTGACATCCTGTTTCTCGAAGAAACAAACCGCTCTTGCTATATCCACTACCGAAGCCGAATACGTAAGCGCCAGAAAGGCATGTCAACAAGCACTATGGATGAAAAGAGCTCTTATCGACTACGACGTTTGACTCGACAACGTCCCGATCATATGTGCGAGCAATAAATGGGGCGCTATTGTACTAGACAAAAACCCAGTGAGCAACAACACGAAACCAACATATCAGAAAATCGGTACAGCCACTTTCTTCGTGATAATGTCCAGAAAGGACATATCTCAATTGAAAAAGTGTTGTCCGTCGACAACATCGCCGACATTCTTATGAAACCCCTTAAACGTGAATCGTTTAACTATCAACATCTTGGTTTAGGAATGATGGAACACATTCTATAAATCGTATTAGTTTGCTTCTCTTTCTTCTGTCTCAATTCTAGTCCGCGTTCCATTCCGCGTTCCATTTCACATCGTGACATTTTAACTGCTTCATCCGAACTAGTTAGATATTTTTAATTCGCGAAATGCAAATTAATTAGTCACTCTTCCTAGTAAATTTGTGTCAAAATTTAAAAGTCTAAACATTTCATAATACAGGCGGCCCCCATATATCAAGCGGCCCCTAACCTATTTCAGGCGGCCCCCTGATAGATATGAGACCACCAATATCAAACACCAAAATTTATACTTAGTCAAATTTTATTCAAAACTAAAAAACAAACACTCTCTCTCCCTGCTGCAGCGACGAACACGACCAAAAACAACCTAAAACTCAAAATCACCCATAAAAACACTAATTGAAGATAAAATCAACACACCCAATCATTCCTAACATCATCAACATCATCAATTGTAAGTCATTTCATATATTTTCTTTCAATTTGAGTCTAGGGTTCATGATGAACACAAAAATTGAAATTGGGGATTTTTCATTTTTCTTTTAACTTTTTACAATTATGACTACTAGGATATAATGTATAACTAATATGCTTCCTTTAGACATATGATTTGCATACACTAGTGAGTTTGTCAAAAAAATTAATTTCGAACCAAAACCCTAATTTTATTTTTAAATCACTCACGTTAAGAACATTATAAAATTGTTGTTATGCATTGTTAATACAACTTAAAAATATTTTTAAACACATGCATAATGATCTCATTAACAAAGGACGTGATACATAATTCATATGTATTTTTCGATATGTTTGGATGAGCAAAATCAAATTAAGAAGCGTTTGGATTAACTCTTAGGATTTTAATTTTTAGGTCGAGTTAATCGCTACTCCACATTTATGACAATTAAGCACACACTAGATACCTATTTCAATGAGAAACCTTACTAAAATTGACACTCTTTTAATTAGGTGAAATGACATTGGAAGAAGAACTACGGTACACCAAATCATACGTTCCAACAATCTTAAATGAAAACTATCTTCCTAATAACTTAAAACCCTTCATTCAAAACCTAGAGTGTAGATCACTTCATAAAGGTCGTCCAGTATCTTATGAATCTACTAAATATGATAATATTCAAATCATATTTCAAATTATCAAACTACTAAGTATATATGAACTCCACGAAGGGATTTCCCTAAGATTTCTGCTTGAATTTTATTCTTCAATAGAAATTACTAGAGACAATGATCAAAATATCCATTTAAAATTCTGGGCATTAAAAAGAACATTTAAACTCTCACTCGACTCATTTGCCTCAATTCTGTCCATTCCATGTGAAGGAGAATGTTCTTACTCTGAAGATTCATCCCTTGATTCTTTGAGAACTAATCAAGAATCTAACACCCTTTACCAAACAAAAACTCCAACACCAAATGAAATTATTTAATCTATTACAACAACTGGACAAACCATTTTTCCTAACAAAATTCTCAAGGAAGTGCTTCGTCATGATATGAGATCTTGGAATGAAATCATTCAAGAAAATGCCTTTGGTATTCAAAACAAATCCAATTTTCTTCCTGCATCATCATGTCCCATGATGTATTGGGCCCCATTATTTTCTAACAGCACTCCTTTAACTTTGCCTATTTTAGAAAGCCTAACAAGTTGAAAATATTTAAAAATCAACCAAAAACTTCCCCCAATGCCATATGGAATGGATCTAAATTGTTTGTATGATCACCTCATCAAAATTAATCCTCATCTACAAAAATCAAAGTATATATTGTATTGGCCATCCATGAAACCCTAGGTTCATCCTAAGCATCTTTAAGCAATCATCTCCATATCCTCCGAAGAAGTCACTAGCGATGATTCGGATACCTCAACACATGTTTAACCGGATCAAAAAGCTATTGTTTCCAATTTATTCTACTTTTCTTTTCGGATCTTCTCGCAATCCACTCATAACTTTTAATTTGAATATCTTAAACAATTTTGTTTAAACTTGAAGCTTTCCCTTTAAAAACACGTGCATTTCTTTTTTCCAAATGAAGTACCCGGATGTCCAAATCACCGCTTGCCACATTTTGGATGAATGACTAGGGACGTTAGTGTTTCCATTAAACAAAAATAATTCCTCAATGGAAAAGGCGTTAACATTCCCAATCTTCCACCAACTATAAATTTTTTCCCACACGCTCATAGCAAAATTGCACATAACCAAAGAATGAGAACACGACTTCACCATGTCACCACAAGAAGGACATAATACGGTATCCAAATCAATGCCCCTTGTTAATACAAATAATGTCTAAAAATGTTATTTATATTTTTCGGACCCTATACAATTTTTTGATAATAACAAATGTAATACGTTTTAGGATACAAATAAACGTTTACAAATTATTATATCGTTAAATTCCATTTCTAATGAGATTAGTAAATCATTTAAGGTATGAACAAACAATTCATAAGCATGAATTAGTGATCAAGAAAATGTTTTTCTTATTATCATCAACTTTTTTCAAAATTATTTCTCATAAAATAAATTATACAAAATTTATTTTCTTATTAAAAGAAAAGTTTTTTTTAAACTTAAATTTGATATTCAAACCCCCCCCCCCATGAAAGGTTCATAACAGATACAAACCTTCCTCACAAAACGAGAGACAAAAACAAGGAGCGTATAGTCTCTAGGTGGCCCCTTATAGGCTGGCGGCCCCCAGATATATCTAGGACCGTCAGGACTGCCCTCAGTGACTGTTGTGTTTTCCTGCCTATGAATACTGCTCCATTCCTAGCAGAAAAATATACCTCTTTGCACGAAATTTTCAGATAACTTCTCTCTCTAAAAATCTTCTTTTTCTCTCTAAATCTCTTGATCACTAACATTCTTAAATCTTGTTTGAAGTGATCTACTCTCTTCTTTCATATCTTCTTTCTCATTCAACGTGCCAAGAGTACGAACATTCGTATTTCGCCTGAAAACGAATTTTATTTAGTGATCTTATCCTCTCTTCTTCTAAGTTTCATGTCCTCTATTGTAATTACTCGTGTGTATTTGTGTGATTCGGATTGTCTTGTGTTTATCGGATAGTGTAGATCTGTGGTGTATAGTGATGATAAAGTGGTAGATTGGTTCTAGCTAGTTTAGGACTCGACATTGCTTAGTGTCGGAAAATAACTAAGCGACGTGTAAACGAGTTTCTCCGAATGAAGGTGAGGTTGTGGACATAGTTGAAATACTCGAGTAGGATACTCGGGGAGTGGAGGTATTAAGGAGCGAAGAAGAGCTTCGTTAGCCGAACCATTTTAAATCTTGGTTCGTGGTTTGATTGTTACTTTATCATCTCAACACAAAATGCACATTATATTGTTGTGATTGCTATGTAGTATTAGTTTAGATATTTACTTTGTTGTTCATATGGTTGATTGGATTGATCCAGACAATGAATCTATAGTATTTTGAAAGCAAACTTTTAAAACGTAAAACGAACCTATAAACTATTCAACCCCCTCTTCTAGTTTCTACACCCCTCTTATCTAACTCTTCACGAACCGGAAGTCTACCTTTTAAATCCCTCCATATGAATATATTAACCTTTTTTGGAACCAAATTATTCCAAGTCGTCGCTCCTCCACCACTATCCGTGTTGTGGATCTTTTCTTCAACAAGCTTTGTTAGGCCTCTTACCGTAAAGTCGCCACTCTCTTGAAGCGCCTACTCATCGGTCCTCTACCAATTGAATATTATAACTACATTGTGAAAAATTATTTCGTAAATCTTCTAAATTCTTACATACCCTCCCTCTAATATTTCTAACTCATTCCCATTCCCAACGCCAAACATTATCAACCCATTTCCCTTTTTCCTCCACCCTGACCTCCTTACGTCTATCTAGATGGTACAATCTCCGAAATCTATCACAAAGCCTAACCCCGCCCACCCATCTATCAATCCAAAATCTAATATCGGCACCATTCCCCACTTCCCCCACGAACAAAGAAATAAAATCTACTCCTAACCCCTCCAACTTATCCCCCACCCTAATGATGTCACGCCAAACCCCTCCACCCCTAACCGACCCCCCACCCCCTAATATTGCCAAGCCCCCCATTTTCCCCGTAAATACTTCTTATGACTCTAACCCACAGCGACCCCTCTTCCATTTTGAATCTCCACCACCATTTCCCTAAAAGAGCTAGATTTTCCCCTCGAAGTGACCCAATGTTTAACCCCCCCAACCCCATGTGATGCTAGTAACCCATCCCATTTGACCCAAGCTAACTTTTTGCAATCCCTCCCCCTTCCCCGCCCCAAAAGAAATTTTTTCTCACTCTTTCAAGTTGTTTTATTACACTCAAAGGCACACGGAACATCAAAAAGTAGTACAATGGTAAGCTTCCTAGAACCGATTTAACCAATGTTAATCGTCCCCCGAACGACATTGATTTAGTTTTCCAGTCGGCCAAACAATTTTTGACCTTCTCCATCATGGTATTCCATGCCCCAACCTTCCTTATATTTTCTCCAATTGGTAACCCTAAATAAGTAAAAGGAAACTCACCAACTCCACATTTCATCCATCACGCCATATCCCTCAATTCCACATCCTTCGAAGCCTAGATACTTAACGTGAAGCCTAGATACTTCCTCAAAACATTTAAGAATGCACATAAGCGATTTTGCATTTTCTTTGTTCCACTCTGATAGAGTTTGTTAGAACTCCTTAGATCGTTTATAACTCGAGATTGTTTAGATCTCATCTAGGATTAAGAACAATAACAAAGTTCATAGAATATGTATAGCGGAATTAACATAAGAACAATGTTATTTTAACAAGGTTTTTCATTCACATACAAGCCCCAATTCTATATGATCAGTATAGAACGGTTACCTACTTGTAACAGGATCAAGAACACCTTAACCTTGGAGCTAAACCAACTATAGACGTCTACATCTTTACAAACTCACACGTTGACACTTTTGGTACACACACACGTTTTGGTGCTTATACGACTCTCATTCCTAAAACTATGTCTAAGGATCTCTTTATATAATAGAGTCTATAAGACTTACAAAGGAAAACTAATTGTATTAGGAAACAAATCTTCCTAATATTTATCTTCATATCTTTGACCAAATCTTTTAGAATCTTCATGTACTCCTACATCTTATAGAATTTCATAATGTCAACTTTGATCCTTTTGTTTTCCTTTTGCTTCATTCTTGTTTCATTGTTTTGTATCATTGTTTTGTATCATAAAAGCAATATAATTCTCAACAATCTTCCCTTATTTGATGAATACAAAACCAACATCTTGATCTTCCATGAATGAAACAATCTTCCCCTTAAATTGAAATCTTCATACCACCACATTTAATAAGTTACAAATCATATCTTTGTAATCTTCTTCCCCTTTTTATAATAATCCAATAGGGGTCTTGTGAAGTATGCAACTTGGATCTTTTACAACTATAAACCATATATCACACTACCAATCCAGCCTTCCAATGACTTAAATTACCCACCATTACGCACAATAAGAAATAAGAATTTAAGTAGTAGAAACTTAAACTGGCATTAGTAATAATGACTAGCAGTAGTAATGAAAACCTTCCCTTCAAGTGGTGCATGAACATATCCTGATGGTTAAACACTTTGTCAATTAAGCTTCCCTTGAAACTAAATATGTTAACCATCTCTTAAATCTCAAATTCTGTAGGCTTTTTGTAATGATTACTGATGGAGAAAACTTAGTATAACAAACTTGATGTAAAAGAAGAATAACCCAAACTTGTATCTTATGTCTTGTACTATCCATGTGACTCCAAACTCATACTGAATACACAAAGTATAAGTAGACTACAACTTCTTAACAAAATCCTCATCTTCAATGAGATACCGAGCACTACAACGTAACTCCTTTAAGTGATAGCAAATGTGCGTATTAAGCACCATAAGAGAAATCACACATTGCTAGATTTTGCAAGTCTTTGTCAACACCGTATACGCATGAACAAGTTATCTTTAAAAGTTTGCCTGATAACTTTTAAGATATGATAAGAACACATACCTAAGTAATTCCATTTCATCGTCAAATAAGTGATAAATAATAATCTCCATAACCAATTCAAACAATAAATCTAAAACTAGCCATATAACATTTAAAATCCTATTCCAACCGAGATCCAATCCTCTGTGTGTCATCCAATATCGTACAATACTAGCAGTATTAATCCCATTAAGCCCATAGCAATAGTAACTAAACACAACAATGATATACCTGCCAGTAGTGACGATTTCGAAACAGTACTAACACTTGAAAACCCTAGCAGCATAAACTCTTTAAACTGAGCAACACTAAGTTACTTGGCAACACTAATGAGTAAATTGACAACAGTAACACATATGATGAAGCAGTATTAATGTTTCTTTTGAGCAGAACTATCCAGTTACTACTGTTCTCATTATTTTCTTTAAGCGACTTCACAATAGTATTAACCTTAAACCAAGTCGCCATAGTTTACCATTAAATCCAGTATTACCAACATTATCACGACATCAGTTATGTGCCCATGATCAACATTTAAAGGACTCGATCCCTAAAAATTAGAACACATTAAAAGAACATAAATATGTAATCATACCAGAACCCAAGTTGGCTAGATCGAATAACCTTTGCAAAACCTCCTTAGGGGTTAATAAATGTCGAACAATAGCTTTTGAGTATGATCTTGGCTTTGCAGGTTTAAAAATACTAAGCAGCATAAACGTGTAATTGATCAGTCTCAGCCTTCTTTGTCACACAAATCTTTTACGAATCTCCGCAAAGTTGTACCCTTAAAGTCGAAGAACCAGAGATCCCAATTAGACCTTGTGTCGACTAGACAAACATCCCAATTCTAAGAATCATTTTATGTCGAATTCTTTTAGGGTTTTGGTCAACCTTAAATCTTGTCATTGGTTTAATTCGACTTTAATGAGGATGTTAATTATAACACCACGTGTTTTCAAGTCATTGATGACGTCAATAAATTCACTATGTACTTTTAGTATTGTACGCGTTTGCTTTTAATCGTAATCGATAAGTTAAATCGCGTAAGCTAAAAATAATCAACCAATGTAAACGGGCATCAAACAATTAAATGTTTCCATCAAGCAAGTATTAAATAATTATTTTGAGAATAATTATGGTCACTGTTCATTTTATTTTTATTGGTTACGTACATTTACTACGTTTCGCGATAAATTGCATTTAGGCATACCCGGAACCACCAAAACTTTTCTACGCTTCAACAAATACCCACTTTTATACCCAATACATAAAAGTTACAAAAATATATCACATATATCTCTCTATGGCCGGATTTCTAGCAATGGATACAAAGAAATATGAAAAAAATTTGCAACTTGGTTTTGTACTACACTACACCATTAAAACTAGCCATACCTTGTCCCAATTTGACCATAGTCTTCCTTAAGACCATGAAACATGTTCTTGACCACTATTGCACCTTTATTGACTAGGCTTACCATATATAAACTAGTATGAAGAGAAATAAACACATACATATGCTAAACACTTGGTAAAAGATCAAAAACCCTCCCCTCTTTGCTCCTTATAAGCCACGGCTCAAATAGCCAACCCAAACAAACCATATAATCTTTTTATACAACTCATACAAGCTTTCATACACTATATCTAAGATACCTCAAGATGGTTTAAGGGTTTGATCAAGCCTTTACAAGTAGTTATCAAGAAAAGGAAGCTAACATTTTTCTTAAGGTGAAAAGTTGATAAACACCCTTTCTTGCTCTCTACTCACCCACGGCTCAAAACCCCCCCAATCAGACAATCCATACCTTGATTTTCTAAGAGCATACATACATACACACATCATTCCTAAGACATACTATGATGTTTGCAAGCATTGGTTAACCATTTACAAGTATTGAAGCAAAAAAAGTAAGATTAGGGTTTTCATCCTAATCTAGGGTTTTTAAAGTTGCAAGCTTTGGTTTTTTATGTCGAAAACAAGGGTTTAGATTGTGTTGTCTATCATCATTGTTCATCATAAGGTCATCTAAAAACCTTTATCTTTTCATTATCATGATTATATGTGTATATGATGTTTATATAGCTAAATCACCATTAGGACACTTTTTAAACATGTAAAAGAGATTTTTACTTGTGATCATTGTTTTGTACACTTTTATATATGTTATGACATTGATGATATCATGTTAAAATAGGTATATAAGTGATGTACCATGTTGGTTATTGTAAAAGATGCATATGTATGAATTAGGGTTTTAAAAGTACTTAAGGAAAGTTATTGTTTCATGAGTTGTTAATGACTTGATAATCTTGTTATCATGGAAATCTCATGGACTAAATATGGACTTTGGACTTTATTATATATATGACATATGATATAAAGCAATATGGAAGGCTTGTGGAAAATTTACTAAGTTGAAAAGTGTTTAAAACAAGTATATGAACAAGTATATCTATTGGTTTCAAAGGGGCTGTTGTGGTTCGAATTTAAGGATAGCCATATTATGATCTATAAAGATAGTACACCTCATGACCAATCTGAGCCTGTAAGAAACTGAAAAACGGATAATTAACGAAGAAGTTACGGTAAAAAATAAGTTATACGATAAATAAACGGATTTATAAAAGAATTTTTATAAAACAATTTATAAAAATTATATAAAACAGCAAGTTTAGTATTTTTAACAGATTACACATATTTTTAGGATTCCAAAATGATAAGAAACGAAAATTTTCAATTAATAACGAATGAGTTATGAATTTCGCGAGTTTACGACAATTAATACTTTTATAAAACTATTATTATAAACGTTACTTTTCATGACAGATAACTTTTATTTTTGTATAACCTCATAAATCAATAGAACTTTTACATCTGAGTCGTGCTCGAAGAATCGCTAAAAACGGAGCTATAACAAAGAAAATACGACGTATACGAGTTTTACGACAACAAAAACGATATAAGTGAACTTATGATCTGGTGTGAACAGTAAAAGTTACTGTTCACCAGTAGGTCCAAAATTTGAAAATGTCAAATTTTGATAACTCGACTTAATACGAAAACGTGAGCGCAAGAAACACCTCAAACGGACTTGAAACGCGAAAGTTACGCCAGTTTTACTAAAACAGTAATTATAAACGTTTTAACTTATTAAACACAATTTTACCAAAACAATTAGATGGTGATCTAGCTATGTAGAATTGTATATGGTAGATGTTAATTACCATGCTTAGCACTTATACGACCTTAATTTAAATAGGTTGCATCTAACGATTTGCGTGACGCATTATCTGTGATATTTGGATTATCAGTAACTCAAGGTGAGTTCATAGCCCCACATTTTTACGATTTCAATGATTTATAACTTTGGGGTGGAAACATGCTTTGTTTTATAAATTGGACGCTAAGTGTAGTATTTTATATATTGTAAATTACGTGTTTGCCTAAGTAGCGTAACCCAAGTTGAGCCCTTTATCATCGAACTGTCTCAATTGCATAGATGTGTTGTGTAATTACATTATGTGAGCGCGATTGTTATGTATTAGGTTTATTTGGGATCGACCTCCCCGTTGGGTGATTAGCTATCACCGGGAATGAACGTTATAGCATGTCGGATTTGGGATGTTTAGGGTTGAACATCTGATTGTGCAGAAATGGCATATTTATTATTTGTGAATATATTATCGAGCTTTCCAATGTCCAAGAGCTTATTTTTTTTTTTTTTTTTTTTGGAAAACGAATTTCGGATTTTGTGATGTTCTGCATCTTTGCTTTGATCACGGGAAAGTCTTGCGGTCCTGCATATTATAATTTACTAACCTATGAATTCACCAACATTTTTGTTGACGTTTTAAAGCAATATTTTTAGGTGGTCAATAGGCACGAGGTGTCAGGGATACATTGGTAACACTTTTGGTTATCACGCTAAAGATTTGGATGTAATATGTTTTAGGAAATGTATTGTCAATCTTTGTAATATCAAACACTAAACAAGTAAAGCTGCATGCTTTGTGTAACAAGTCTTTTATCAAATCCAATGTATCATTTTAAACGACTTTTGTCGTTCTTATATATCTTGTGCTATTGATCTGAGAAGTAACACGCCCCGGATATCTTTATTCCGCTGCGACCCATTTTGGGGGTGTTACAGATTGGTATTAAGAGCCAAGGTTATAGAGAACCAGGTCAAATGTTTTACTGGACTATAACCGTTTTCAAACATTGCATTCATAAAAAGGGGTTTTTACGGGACACACACTAGTTGTTGCATTAGTTAGTTATACTAAATGCATTCATAATTGATATACGTGTTTATAATATATTACGTATATTGCAATAAGAGCCTTATATAATATACTCATATAAGTTATTTCTGCTGGTCACAGCAGTCATGTCAGCTGATTCTGTAGTTACCTATACTTCTGTTCACTCTGAGGCACGATCATGGAGTATCCCATCTGAGGATCCTTACGAGGAGGCTGCCAGACAGTTACTGGAGCAGGCACCACGTTCTCCAGAGTATGTACCTGATCCTATGGAGCTGGAGGATCATGTACTAGTGTACATTCCTGAGCCTGAGCACCTTGAGGACTTAGTGCCAGCTGAGGATGAGGCACCTATAGAGGCATACATTACTGAGGTTGCTTCTGCACCTCCACCACCACCATCCTTTTTACCCTCACTTATCCGACCCCCACGTACTAGAGCAGCCATGGCTCATTTAATATAGCTGCAGCACCATCCACCTATCATTCCACTCTCCTTCAGGGTCTCCACCATTGTTACCTATACCATAACTTACATCATCCACTAGCCGCTGAGCTGATATTCATGTGGCTGACAGGGCCTCGGATAGAGGCTACTATCTTTACTGCTCCCAAAACCCTTTGTGTGAGGCGGGGGGGGGGGGGGGCGGGTGGGGGGGGGGGGGGGGGGGGTAGGAGAGTTCTGCTGCTGCTGCTGCGAGACAGCCAGGACCCACTATGGCCCGTAGGGTCGATTGCAGTTCTATAGACATTGTGGAGACTAGGGTCCGAGATACTGAGAGGAGGATGATGGCCGCCTTAGAGGTGGTCAACTTGAGGGTCAGTTACCAGGTAGATGTTCGCAGTAGAGAGAGTTCGGAGTTTTACTCACGACATCACGATGCCCAAAAGGATCGTGCAGCTGTGAGAGCTGAGATTGAGGTATTGAGGAGAGAGAGACTTGCTTACGAGCAAGAGAGTATGGAGACCCGTCAGGCCTTGGCTAGGTCTGAGGCTTACAGCAGGGCATTAGAGGCACGGGTTACAGTGTTAGAGACTCAGGCGCGTCGCCACGAGTGGCAGCGTCAGGACGCGGATGATCGCGCGACGAGGCATATCATGCGTATTCAGGCTTTGGAGGCTGGAGCACGCGATGACACCTTAGAGGATACTGGTAGTAGTGCCTAGGGTTACTTTTCTACCATATTATAGCTATACTATATAGCCTGCTAAGTTTTTATGGGTTACTCCCAGCTAGCAGGCGGTATAGATCTTTTGTTTTGATTAGCTATCCGGTATGGATCTTTTGTCTTTTGTTTAGCTATGTTGTATAGCCTACTAAGTATTACGGGTAACTCCCGGCTAGTAGGGCTCTAGGTTGATTTTCATTTTGTAACCTAGCGATAGGGAATCATTGTGTACCAAACAGATCATGTATATTTCCAAGAATCTATATATGGAATGGGTGTATTTTGTTAAGTCGATTCTTGTGTGTTGTATGTTTCAAGTGTGGATGTGATCTTATTTTATTTATGATGCATATGTTATGTCACGTTATGATTGTATTAAAATCTAACGGGTATTGTATTTTCTTGTGATTGAAGAAAATGGCACCAAAACGAACCACAAGGTCAACACCAGTCACACCAACCCCAAATGCAACAACCACCACAACTGTTACTGAGGCACAACTTCAGGCCTTAATTGACCAAGGAGTTGCTGCTGCAATGGCTGAAGCAGAAGCAAGCAGAGTTAGGAATGGCTACGACAACAATGGTTCAGGACCAAGGCCAGCACAAGCTGTTCGCGAATGCTCTTACTCAGAATTCCTGAAATGCAAACCTTTGGACTTTAAAGGCACTGAGGGAGTCGTCGGACTCACTCGATGGTTTGAGAAAATGGAGTCTGTGTTTAGCATTAGCAATTGCACAGCAACTAGTCAAGTCAATGTGAACAAAAAGATCAGCACTCTTTCTGAACGCCAGGATGAGAACAAGAGGGAGTTGAATAACACTTCCAAGGACAATCAAAACCAACAACAGCCAAACAAGAGGCAAAATACTGGCAAAGCTTACACTGCAGGGCACAGGGAGAAGAAATATTATGGCGGGTCCAAGCCATTGTGTCCTAAATGCAACTATCATCATGATGGTCCATGTGCTCCTAAATGCCACAGGTGTAACAAAGTGGGCCATCTGGTCCATAACTGTAAGAGACCTACAAATGACAACCAAAGAGGCACGGGGACAAGTCAGAAGGTTAATTGCTATGAATGTAAGAATCAATCAGGCAAACAATACTAGGGATTGCCCAGAGCGAAAGAACCAAAGTCATAAAAACCAAATTGGAGGTACTAGAGCACATGGAGTGGTGCATACCTTAAGAGGATGAGAAACCGATCAAGGCCCTAACAACGTTAAGGATGTGATCGAAGCTTAAAAGAGAAAGTTGACTAGCCTTGCCTAGCAAATCCTAAGTTGAAACTATCTTAGACTTTATCTCCTTAGGAGTTCTCGTTGTATTTCCCTTAAATTTCAGTTGTACGAATGATTTCAAATTATCTATCCAATTATCGTATTATGAAAATTTCGTCAATATTAACTTAGGTTCTTTATTTACTCTTACAAACTACTCTCTCGAATATCATAAAATTTTAACGCTATTTTGACGAAAATGAGCAATGCATCGTTAGTCCTCAATTATACATGGCCTGATCAACTATGTATAATTCAGGAAGGTACCATGCCGTGCTGAGAGTAGTCACTCTAAAAACCTCTTGTTAAGGAAACAATTTTCTACTTATATCATGTTTTGTGTGCGTATTCATAGAACGCGTTTACTCTTGGAAATCGAATTAGTAACCATATCAACTAAGCAGACCTTCACTCCGTCTTACTATAAAGTTGGCATCATCTTATACCAAATCCTAAGCCGAGAAGCCAAGACACATTACTAGTCGCCCTAAGACAATTTCGCTATCGAATTTGCTCGCCATTAGAGAATTTACTAAATCACCCATTCAACATAAACTTAATGCCTGTAGAACTTGGTAGTTTCGATGCTATAATCGTTATGGATTGGTTGGCGAAGTACCAAGCGGTCATTGTGTGTGCCGAGAAGATTGTTCGTATCCCCCGGAGAAATGAAATCTTAATCATACACAGTGACGGAAGTAACCATGGAAATGTGACACGATTAAACATCATTTCGTGCACTAAAACGCAGAAGTACATGGAAAAAGGATTTTCTATCTTTTTGGCACATGTCACTGCAAAGGAAGTTGAAGACAAGTCGGAGAAGAAGCGACTTGAAGACGTGCCAATAGTTCGAGACTTTCCTGAAGTATTTCCTGAGGACTTGCCGGGTCTTCCTCCGACTCGACAAGTGGAGTTTCAAATTGATTTGGTACCTGGTGCTGCACCTGTAGCACGGGCACCTTATCGATTGGCGCCTTCCGAGATGAAAGAGTTATCTGAGCAACTGAAAGAGCTGTTCGATAAAGGCTTTATAAGACCCAGTTCCTCACCTTGGGGAGCTCCGGTCTTGTTTGTCAAGAAGAAAGACGGATCATTCCGGATGTGCATTGATTACCGGGAATTGAATAAACTAACGGTGAAGAACCGTTATCCGCTCCCAAGAATTGATGATTTATTTGATCAGCTTCAAGGGTCGAGTGTCTACTCGAAAATCGACCTAAGGTCAGGTTATCACCAATTGAGGGTTCGAAAAGAAGACATTCCGAAGACTGCCTTCAGAACTCGTTATGGCCATTACGAATTTCAAGTTATGCCGTTTGGTTTGACAAACGCACCTGCCGTATTCATGGACCTTATGAATCGGGTTTGCAAACCATATCTGGACAAATTTGTGATTGTCTTTATTGACGATAGATATATTCGAAGAACACAGGAAGAACATGAAGAACACCTTAAGCAAATCTTAGAATTGCTTAAGAAGGAGGAGTTGTATGCCAAGTTTTCCAAATGTGAATTTTGTTTCCCATAGTACTGGTTCCTCTGGTCACGTCGATCGATAGGTTGAAGGATTCATGTGGATCCAGCCAAGATTGAAGACATTAAGGATTGATTGTCTCCTAAGTACACCAACTGGAGATTCGTCAATTTTTTGGTCTTGCTAGGTACTATCCTGTTGACTTCATGAAGGGTTTTCAAAGATCGCAAAACCGATGACTAAGCTTTCTTAAAAGAAGGTAAGTTTGAGTGGGGCGATAAACATGATGCAGCTTCCAACTGTGAAGCAAAAGTTGTGCAGTTGCACCAATCCTTGAATTACTGACGAAGCGAAGATTTCATCGCATACTGCGATGCTTCGAAGAAGGGTTTGGGCGCTGTATTGATGCAAAGCAAAGAGAAAAGGTGATTTCTTATGCATCACGCCAGTTAGAAATTCATGAGAAGAACTATACGACTCATGATTTAGAACTTGGTGCAGTGGTGTTCGCTCTCAAGATCTGGAGACATTATTTATATGGAACTAAGTGTACGGTGTTCACCGATCACAAGAGTTTGCAACACATTTTAGATCAAAAAGAGTTGAACATGAGGCAACGCCGATGGTTAGAGTTGCTAAGTGATTACGATTGCGATATTCGTTATCACCCGGGGAAAGCAAATGTCGTTGCTGATGCTTTGAGCAGGAAAGAACGAGAACCACCGTTAAGAGTTCGAGCCTTAGTCATGACTATTAGCTTGGATCTTCCCAAACAGATCTTAAATGCTCAGACTGAAGCACGAAAACCAGAGAACATTAAGAGTGAAGACGTTGGGGGAATGTTGATTGAAAACGCTAAATTTCCAGAAGCAATTAGAGAACAAAAGTTAGAACCACGTGCGGATGGAACCCTGTGCCTCAATGGCAGGAGCTGGTTACCTTGTTATGGCGATTTGCGGACTGTGATCATGCACGAGTCCCACAAATCAAAATACTCTATTCATCCGGGTTCCGACAAAATGTACCAAGACATGAAGAAGCTATATTGGTGGCCCAACATGAAAGCCGACATAGCCACTTATGTTAGCAAGTGTTTGACCTGTGCTAAGGTCAAGGCCGAACATCAAAGGCCATCAGGATTGTTGGTACAACCCAAGATACCCGAATGGAAGTGGGACAACATCACTATGGATTTTGTCACGAAGCTTCCAAAGACCTCTCAAGGCTATGACTCAATTTGGGTGATCGTTGACCGACTCACTAAGTCTGCGATCTTCACACCAATGAGAGAGACTGATCCTTTGGATAAACTGGCAAGAATGTACCTGAAGGAGGTGGTCACGAGACATGGAATACCTGTCTCAATCATTTGTGATCGCGACCCGAGATTCGCATCAAATTTCTAGAGGTCACTTCAGAATGCTTTGGGTACTAATTTGGATATGAGTACCGCGTACCATCCACAAACAGACGGGCAAAGCGAGAGGACCATTCAAACTCTCAAGGATATGCTGCGTGCTTGTGCAATCGACTTTGGAAAGGGTTGGGTTAACCATTTGCCATTAGTCGAGTTTTCATACAACAATAGCTATCACGCTAGCATCAAGGCCGCACCATTCGAAGCACTTTATGGTCGAAAGTGTCGTTCACCTGTTTGTTGGACTGAACAATGGAATTCCAAGTCGGGGATAAAGTTATGCTTAAAGTCTCGCCTTGGAAAGAGGTCGTACATTTTGGCAAACGG